>NJRL01000133.1:309062-430834 GCA_003063815.1 Aphaenogaster rudis
CTCCGTGTACACATCAGAAATAACCCGCAGCATCCATTTGACTCGTAAGAACCTTTCGAAGATAAAATCGATAAGAATAAAAAATGAAGATTGGTTAAAGCGCTCTTTGTTATAAAACTAACATAAGATTCGAGATTTATTAAAAATATCCAAGTGAACCGAGTATTGCATGATACATTGCATCTCATAGCGCCGTATTATACAAATCGATAAATTACTCTAAAATAGCTAGTTATTAGAGACCGAGCATAAATTTATTCGATCGTATGCATTTAATTGGAACGGATTGACAGACGCGATGATGCGTAATTTCCATCGCGCGATCGTGTCCGGTGAGTCGCGCATGAAGAGGTGCGACGGTAGCGGAAAATCGCTCGCGAGTCTATTTATAATTTCGTCTCATTCATTCGGAAAACAATCAAACGCGCTGCGAGATCGTGCGGAACGCGCGTCCTGGACGCGTTACCGATCGCGGAGGTAGGATAAAAGCGACAATGAAAATACACTCGCGGCAAAAGCGACAGGCCGCGAGATAGCTTATGCTTCCGGGAAAGTGGCGAAGGTTGTCAGTTTAACTCGCGCCATCACTTTAACGTCGCCTCGTGGTCTGTTTAGTTTTGCCGTCCAACTCGCGCGGCGAGTGTCGTGCCCGTCGTTCGATGGCCGGCACAAACACGAAGCACGGAGTAGTGCGAACCGACGAAATCGACGAGCAAAATACGATGCGATGATAATCGTTCCTTTGACTCGAGTTTATTCGTGCGCCGTTCCATCGAGATGTTTATTTGACGAGTAAAGTGAATGACGTTATAGGCTGCCGATTGTACCGTTTTTTGAAGTTTGTAAAAAGTTAAAGAGACAATTTCTTTTTTCGCAAAATAATAACCAATATTGTTAGCTAATACGATACAATTAGACATTAATTAGATGACTTATATACACTGAAAAAAAGATTCTTGGTAAACTTGTGAGATGTATTTAGTAATACTTTTTTTGAAGTATTTGATTATTATTACCGATTATAATAATAACAAAACATTTTGTAATAATTATAAACATTTGTAATAATAATAAAACAGTAAATTTTGTTTAGTTGAGCCAACTAAATTATGTAACATTTATTATACGTTTAGTTGAAACTATTTCACCAAGCCAGCTTGGTGAAAGAATAGCAACTAAACGTATAATAAGTATTACATAACTTAGTTGGCTCAACTAAACAAAATTTATTCTTTTATAATTATTACAAATGTTTATAATTATTACAAAATATTTTGTTATTATTATTATAATTGGTAATAATAATCAAATACTTCAAAAAAAAGTATTACTAAATGCATCTCACAAGTTTACTAAGAATTTTTTTTTCAGTGTACGATACAAAGGAATCATATTATACATTTTGGAATTAATATTGTTTAAAAACCAATTATGCAAAAAGCTTTAATAGATATTCTACTAGTTTATGAATTTAATATGGAAAGGGACAAAAAAAGAATTGTGCAGATTAAAGAAAAAATATCATAAATTTTGTAGAAATGCCGAAAAAAAGATTTAAACCTTAATTAAATCTTAATTAAAAAGAAAAGAATGGTCTAATTGAAATTAAATCTTAACAATATATTGATTTGCCTAGAGATTTAGACAGAAACTACCTTTCTGAATAACATTAATTTTCCCGAATAATCCGTAATTCCATTCTCTATTAAAGAATTATCATTAATGAAAGATTAATCATTGACGTATAATCTACTAAGCTAACCAAATATATGCATTCAAATACGCATTAAAACGTTATTCAGCGTTGTAACAACGTAACAAAATTTCCTTATATTATAGCTACAATCGTGTATGGAATCATCGGAAAAACTCGCGAGAGAATATTCGCTTTGACCCATGAACAGCGTCATTTTTTGCGATGGTGATATTATCCAGAATTACTGCAACAGTGAAGGATAAAATATGCAGCCGAGTTAGTAAATGCCGTCCATTATAAATAGGCGCATGACACGAAGCCAGAATAAATATCGCGATATCCTATTTCCGGCGCGCGATCCCGGGATCGGTGTTTATTTTATTACTTTTTCATGAGATTTCAGTGAAGTGTAAATACCGTGGAAAATGCAGGAACACAAGCGACTAAACATAACGATTATAAGCGCCCGAGGCTCTGATGCATCGTGGCTTGTTTTCAATGCAGTTGCATTGAACTGCAGCTGCATTCCAGCTCCATGCCTCATCCCCATCGTGGCCGTTCGAGCCGGAACTGCGCACTTTGTGAAATGTCATGACCGATCTAAAATGAAAAAAATGCATCGAGCAACATACTGAATTACGCATCGAATCATCGCAATTATGGCGCGAGGGCAAATTTTTTGCATTGGTCGCCAAAAATTTGCGCGTAATAAATAATATCGTTAAATCGTGCAAGCATGTGCGTCAGTTGAGTATTTTAAGAATTGAATTAAAAAACAGTGCGATTTCATTTGAGTCAAAAATATATACAAAGTTGGTGGCCTTTGCCACAATCATTAATTTTACAAAAATATGATTCTATAATATCATTCACGTAACAATTATTTTTAAAAGTAATTAAATAACGAAGTGAATTGCTTAATTTTATCATATAATTTATGTAAAAGTAAGTCTAAATCATGCATCAAACTTTATACACTTTATAATATGAATGAATTATTTGTCATGATACAACGAAAATATTTTACAATTTTAGTTTTTCTTTTGACTTTTGAATGACTAATCGATGTTTCATATAAACTTTGGTAAAACGAGGAAACAGTTCATCTGACCAGGGACACGCGACATTTTTATTACACAAATTATTCGTGACAACCTATTCGCATTCCTTTCCTTAATATGGCAGGTAAAAAGCTCAAATTGTCATGAAATTATCTTATGGATTTTATTTTTATGTTCATTAAAATATCATAAAATCTTTTTTTATAAATTTTGATAATTGTTTCGAAATTATTATTTTATTTATGATTATAGATTGGAACCATGCAAAAAATTATAGGTATATATAAATTTGTTTGTGACATTTATCTTTTATTACTATATTGGTTTAATATTATATATAATTTTTAATCGTTTTAATTATAAACTTAAATTAATGTATTTTGTAATCAAAGAACCAATTTTGTCCAATTTAGTATATTTTCATTTATTGTATATTTAACTATTTTGGTTAAATAAGGTGTAGAAGTCTGCATAAAACTATTTTTAGCTATTACTAGTACTTATTTACCTTACATCAAATAATAATCTACCCTATTAAAAAATAGCATAAGTTGCTTTATTTACTCCGTTATAAATTCGATAAATACTTGTGCAATCTTTATGTTCTATCTTTAAATAATCGCTATTTAGCAATTACTAATAATCTTTAGATATTTATTATTAAAGAAACGCATGTATCATTATCTCTCTTCACTCTCACTATAAACTTTGTGTTGTTCTGCCAACATTTTTCAAAAACTAAAAGAATTACGTGTCTAAAGGTTTGTAAACCACAAAATAATTTTTAAAAGCAGAAATGTATACCTTAATAAAGAATGCTCCCTAAATGAAGAAAATTAACAATAAGAAAAGGAAAATATATATGTCGCGTGACATGCGATATAAGTAACAGCGAACAAGCATGCTGTCATTATAAGACGAAAATAGTAAAAAGGAGCATTTTGGTCAAAAAGAGGTAGAAGCGCAGAGAGGTGGCGGAGATAATTTTTAGACATTAAAAATGATATTAGAGCAGAACGCCGCGGGCAAGGGATGAAACGGTCCGTTGTAAGCGGCGAGGAGGCTGAGACGGAATAAGTACGGGTGGAGAAAAGTTGGTGTATAAACAGAAGTTACGTAAGTACATTACAAACTGTAATGGCGAATCGGAGCCGCTCGCCGCTTGGTCTACGCCTGGCGAAAGTGGGCTCTTCAACCGCCCCCGAGAAAGCAACCCTCGGCATTTATTATGCTATATTGTTACAAGGAAATTGCGTTTTTATAAGTGGAGTCGCGGCGAGATCGAGCCGCAAAGGGCGTGTCTTTTACCCTGCCTTGCTATAAATTGCGAAAATATAATTGGACCGATTATTTCGAAAAAAGATAATCAATATATCACTTAATAAGGTAGATAGAATTTTCGCAACGCAATATTGAGAAAAACATATAAGTATATATTTACAAAACACTTTCCGCGTTACGTCATTTATTAAAATAATCACAATGGAGTTCTTTTAATTTTTTAACTTACGCAAAAAAATCCATAAAATATGTTTTAATTATATTTAATTTGCAGGAATTATTTATCTTTTTGTTAAATCTAATGTAACTAATGCAATGTAAATCACTATGCAGATAAGACAAAATTTATTTTAAATGCTAAATTTAATTTTATAGGTAATAATTTTAATTTTAAAATTAAAAAAATTTTTGTAACTTTGATTTTCCAGATAAACAATTTTATTACTAATAATTATAAGGAGCTTTGCAATTATCGTTTATTATTCAAATGCAGATAGGCGTGGGCTGCACGCATTATTAAAATATCGTATAAAAATGTCTCCTGCAGTCGTAGGAGAGACAAAATAATATAAAAATTAATTCGATTTATATTATTGAAAATAATGTGTAAAACAATAAAGTCCTCCAATTACATCAAATGCGTAAATCTGTTTTACTGATAAAAGTTCATATAATTTTCTACAGTAAAATTACAAATTTCGCGATTTTTATTCTTTTAAATATATATATTGTTATTTTATTATTATGCGATATAAATAATGTTTATTTCTTGATTTGAAAATGCTCCAGAAACAATTTCTTAAAAAGTAGGGTAGGAAATATATTGCTCATCTTTTAATCCAATTATAATTATCGAAGTACTGCTACTCGTTTTACAACATATTCCTTCGTAAAATGCGGACAAACATAAATAATTCAGGGTATAAAATTAAATTGACATGTTTCATGCTATATATATCGATCAATTTTATTTATTCGAAAATTCACGCATTTTACAGAAGATAAAATAGTCACCTGAAAATTGCGCGAGTGTGATCAGTGGAGGTGAGTAGGTGTGAATCGGAATTTAAGCTTTTGTACATTAATAACGGAAGCGGAGAACGTGGCGTATTTCCTTGCAGACTCCGCATCCCTCTTAGAGGGATGGATAAAAGCGTGGGACGTAGGGGCGGGCAGGCAGAGGGAGGGGTGAACTCGGGTCGGCAGCATGTTGCACGATCGTAAACACTTTGCATATTTCCCGTTCCATTCGCGGACCCTCCAACCTACCTACCGCCACCTTTCCAACGATCTTCTGTCTCTCTTCTATATACGCGCGTTATATAGCACCGGTTTGCAATTAGCTAAAATCGATCGCGTGAAAGTGCACGATGGTGCCGACCATATAGGCCTCCTCCTGTGTATTTCTGGCGACGCACGATACCGACTACTCTTTTACACTGCACCTTTCGCGCCTTTCATTATATAATAACGTGCAATTGCTATTCCTAACGTTATTTATGCCGTGTTATATTTTAACTTGCGTTCGCGTTTAGTAATTGCGGTGGTTTTAATGATTGCCTGTGCGATGACGATATGAAATTACAACAAGAATTGTTCAAGAATATTTTAGAAAAATCCTAGCTTCCAAGAATGAAAAGTGAAATTAGAAATTAACAAATGAATAGAGATATGTACATATTTTAATATATATCTCGTCGTATTCTACAAATACTCCGTTAATCATAAAAGTTTCATGGTTTGAAAAGGTGTTTATTCACGATTTCGAGATATTTTTCCTCGCCCGCACTCGCGACGGCGGAGCGAAACAATATGATAAATAAACGTCAAAAAGTACATGAAAGTATTATTCAGTAACTCCGCTACATTTAATAAAATCCCCGCTATCTCCGAATATCTGTAGCGCGAATATCAGCACTATCTCTAATCCCCTCATACCCCAGTCTTTCCTTCAATCTCGAAGTTCTATCCATCCCCCTCCCTCTCGCGTCTCTTACCGTGAAACTCGCCGAACCAACCACCCGCCCTTCCGCCGTCCCCGCGAGGCAGAAAATCTGAGAGCGAGATAATTACGGTTGGAAGCGCGGATATTATTTAACCAACATTTCGCTGCGCAGACCGAGGGAGTGGAGATGAGCAAAAGGGTGGTCGGGCAGGGGGAGAGTGGATGGGATCGGAGGAGAGCTCGGGGGTGTTCTTACACGAGCGGCCCAATCAAATATAACAGCGGTCGGTACAACACCGGCTAATATCGCAGCGCGGTGGAAATTCCTTCCGTGTTTTCAAATCTTCTCTCCCCTCCCTTTTTTCCCGAAGAAAAACACCCGATCGCCTGCATTTCTCGCGGCGGCGCGCGCTCAAATATTTTACTTCCGCCGGAAGAAATATAACCGAGACTTAATCCACGCTTCGCCGGCTCCAATGCGCTCCGCAACCGGCAGACGTGAATGTTTTGAAAACTGACTGATTTCATATCAGCAGATTGAGAAAGCCGATATGCAAATTATCCTTTCTCGGTGGAGATCGCGGAGATCCCAGAGATGATCTAAATGCTTTATTGATTTCGCGATATTTTTATGTCGCGCTTTCTGCACTATGCTGATTGCATAAATTCCTCAATGTTATATATCAGATATGTTGCGTATCTCTTTAAGGATTGGATAATTGATATATGGAATTTGCGCGCGTATATTCTATTTCTTGTGCGTAAATTGGGGATGTTAATCGGATAGCTAAAAATCAGACTTTCGTTTGCCTGTTCCTGGTTATTGTAACTCGAGAAGCTGGACGTACGCCAATGTGGGAGTAACGCGGTGGCTATTTTTCCGCAGGATCTTGATATTCATGCTAGTTTTACTACTGACACGAAAGAACCGAGCCAATTTTATGCGGGCATCCCGTCGTTTGCAACATACGAGAAAAAGTCTAACAATAAGTCGAAACACACAGTGAAGAAGCGGCATTCATTTTATGAATAATTCATCGATCGTGGAAGGTATTAGCGCGCGGCACGAGCCGAACAGTAACATGTAAATGAAGCGATAAATTTTGCATGGACAGGTTGTGAAGTTCCCCGTAACCCCAATTTGGCACAGTTTCGCTATCTTTCCCCCCCTTTTTTTCTGCCTCTCTCTGTCCGCGCGTGCAGGTCGTTAGTGTATGCGCTCGTAACTTCGAACCACTTAAACGCACGCGTGTAGTATAGATTTAAATAAATAGATTTTCTATGCCGGTGCAGTATTTGTATAATGGTATGCTCGTTGGAATAATAATTTACGTATAATCTTTCGACGTATAATCTTTCTCCTATGTGTAATCCATCGTAAACGAACAAATACTCGCGGCTTGTAAATTGCGCGTTCGCCGCGTTAATAGTCGCTCCTGCGATCGCGCCGTTTTCTGCGGCGTTTCATCCAGGGATACAGTTTCATCCCACGAGACCATAAGGCTTATCCTTCAAGAAGATCGAGCTACGCGAACCCCATCAAAATCCGACAGAACTGTTCCAACGCCCCTGACGCCAACCCCTTTCTCGAAGCACTCACTGAGTAAAAGAGAAACGGGATAGAAGGTAATGGTGGCGCGTTGTGGTTTTCAGCTTTTACGACCGAATTACGACTTTTCAACTATTTTTACGAGAGTTGTTTCAATTATTTCACCAATTTGCAATTAAGAGCGCGGCGCACCACCCCCGCGGGAGTCGACGCCGCCGACGATAGGGGCCGCAAAGGGTTGGCGCCTCTCTCGAGCTTTATGGGGCTGATAATTTCGTGATTAGCCAATTAAAGGAAAAAATTAAATAGCACAGCCGGTAGGGGTCGATTGCGGGACAAGCCTCGGCCGTTAATACATCGAGAGAAAACGAGAAGATTTATATAAGATTATTGTTTTTATATCGTTTAATTCATCGAAAAAGAAGTATCGAAGAAATATCCATTTTATTGAGACAGTATTCTTCTTCAATTGAATTTTTGCATATATCGGATCTGTGAAAAGAAAATTGATTTCAGTTTTCAAAATATTTTATAACCATCATATGCTATGCCTTTCTGCGAATATATATACTATTTATGATAATCTTTATTTTAATGTAATGTTAAGTATATTTATATTTGAATAGTTGTAGCATTTATTACGTAGAACGTACATAACGCTATGAATCAACGATAGCTAAAGACTAGTGTCTGCATTGCATCGAAAAGTGACATTATCTTGCAGCCAACTAATTCGACAATTTTCCAACTTTAAGGTTGCGCTAGAGCGGGCAATATAAATTCGTTATTAACCCCGTTACGCCGCGCAACGTCGACGCACGCATCGCCGAGACCTCTCACGCGACAGAATCTAAAACTTTTTCAAGCTCGGCTACTACGGTCGTATTCCTTAATGACAACAAGGGAACAGAAGACAATTTGTAACTTCCCGTCTTCGCCGGCGCGGCGGTATCCGCCGATCGCCGCCGGTAGCACTTTTAAAGCTGGCCCGATGCGGTCGAGGAGGTCAGCATTTGTTCGTTGCCGGCGCGGCGTGGCCGATGGGTAGCGTAGCGGGGTTGTTGGCACCGCGGCCGAGGGGTTTCGCCGGGCAGGGGGAGGGAGGGGTTGCAGCTCGAAGGAGCTAGCGGCGCGGAATAACGGTAAGTCTAGTGTTTATTTGATGGCCCGTAATCACGCTATTTTGTCATCAACGGTAGGCCTCCTTCCGCGATGTATACCGACGTAGGGGCTGGCTCCGCACTTATACTCGCCCTAACTCACCCTCTCCCGGCCACCCGCGGCCCACTCGAGAAGGAGGGACTAATTCGAAGCACCGTTGCCGCAGCACCGGGGCGCATCTTACTTCCGGTATAATTCTAAAACGTAGCGAGACGTAGCACGCGCGGCCCGGCCCGGCCGGCGCGAACGGGCCGTGATGCACGTACGCAAGGTGCAATCTCGCAACAGGAGATACCCTTGATATTCCGGCGTTTCCATTGCTCTTCCGACCTGACTACCGTTCATGATACGCGTGCACGCACGGCTCACAGCATAAGCCGCAATTAATCCGTGACGGTGCGAACCTGCGAAGTCTTTCTGAGACTTTGACAGTCTCTCGAGAATTTGTCGGCTTTACAATGCCATCGTTAATACCTGCACGCGAGATAACCCGCGGGCACCGGCGTGATACATACATCGCGCAAAAATGATATTTACCAAGTTTATCGTGCGCATGGCACAATCGTGCAAATATGCAAAATAAAAAGACTACGAGTTACGATAAACAAAAATATATATTTTTATTTAAAAAATAACGGTACACACGACAAACTCTGATGTGCAAATTTTAAACTTATAATAAAATTGAAGTTTGCAATAGGGATTGGCAAAACTCTACTGTTTTGAAATATGACGTTTTAATCAATGTTACATGTATTGATAGATCACACGTCACAAAATAAAGAGCTTTGTCTTATACGTCATCCGTACAGTGAGAGAAGTGTAGTGTAGTGGTATTTGCAATACAAGTCATCATTTTAACCGCAACTACAATACGATATATCTAATCTTTGCATGTTTCTGCAGTCCGCAAAAGCCGATACGCCTCAACGTGTATAGCGCGTAATAACGGTGCAACGGTCTGTGAATCATCGGCAAACGGCGCACCCATATCTATATACTTGCGTTTGCGTGTTTTTGTGTGTCTCTTACACTCGCGATACTGGTGGCATAACGTTCATTGCATTTCTGATGCACGTAAGGTACTATGATATTATCGCCTCCGGCTACAGGCGCTTTCAGAATCATGCTGACACGCGTGTCTGACGTGAAGCTAATTAGAAATTATTCAATAATAATAGGTTAAGAAATATTTAATAACAAAAATAGTGCAATCGCAGTAACTATATTAATGACACGGCAGCTACTTCGTGACGCGCTGCTTTGTCATCTTTGGAAGTTTTGTGGCAACTGAATTGAATGACGAAATTTTGAATTTTAATTGAAAGATATACACATAATATAACGTGATATTGTTGTAATAAGAATTAATGTGTCGCGGTATTATTTTTATTTTAATAGTCAGATAGTGTTTTCAGCAAAACAATTTGCACGCAACTAGAAATTGTTCATGTTTGTTGTTTGAGTGTAGAGTGGAATTTCTTATCGCCGAAAAATATTGGAGAGAGATTGCGTTGTCTGGATTATGTAAGGTACAGGAAGAGTTCTGACCTTTTTAAGTATATATTGTAGTATTGCGGAAAATTATACGCGTGTTACCACATAAAACGGAAGAGAATTTGTTGAATGGTTAATATATTACTCTCCATGACGTTAATGATATTCATTGCGAGATATACAATATTTCGCTTGATTAATTCATCGAGGCGTCACCTGCGTGACTAATATGCTATTTTTTTATAAATGCTTCTAAACACAGCGCCGCATTGGAGAAACATGCAAATAAACCCGTCGTGTATAGGCGTTGCGTTGGGATGCGAATTCCAGATCCGACGCGCTTATCGCCCGCGGTGTCGTCGACTTGCTAAGCGAATACCGGTCGCAATGATGAGAGAGAGGGAGGGTAAGGGAGCGAGAGAGGAAGAGAAAGGGAGAGAGAAAAAGAGGGAGGGAGAGAGAGAGAGAGAGATAGGTCAGTTTGTCAGGAAGTGCACAACTCTGACGTTGCATCGCGAGCGCTTACCCTAATGGAGCTCTACGTGTAACAGCTCGTTGAAAGCTTAACACGCATAAGCGAGTAATCCCCATGTCCCGTCGGTTTCTCGATGGAACGCCTCGATTAGCTACCCTTGCCGATTAGGATACCGCAAATCCGTTGATAGCTACTCTACGATCACCACGGTTCATTCCTCGATTGCCCTCGACGCTCGATGCATTCGGCGCTGATACAAACAATAACAACAACACGCGGGATATATGTTTTTTTCCGCTATTGAAATATTGTACATATTTTGACAGACACGTCAACTCGCAACGATGCGAAATCGAAAACATGAAACTGCATCGAAAAACTTACAATATTCGCGCAGCTATAAGTTGAATATATGATATAATAATTCATAATATTTGAGGATGTGTGAATCAAACATTGCGATTTTTACAATAAAACTAATTAAATAACTGTACGTAGTTGCATAAACGTGCGTATCAAGATTATCTTTTCTGTTAAAAAAGAATAATTATTTTGTAACAGATTAAATCTGGAGTAATCAAGAGAAAACAGAGAAACCGATATAAATTTCTTGGTAATGTAGTAGCGTCGCGGAACTTCCGTAAAAAGAAACTGCCGACGATCCTTCAACCCCTTCCCAGGAGAGGTCGTCGGCCACGCTAATCGAACTCTTCCTCAAAATAATAGCAGGGCCCCCCTGCCACCCTTCGCGTATAACGCGAATCTCGCGAGTAGTGCCTAGCCCGGTCCTGACTGCCTCATTACCCGCTTTTAATGAAACTCTTTTCTCCGGGCGGGCCCGGGCTAAGCGCCCGTTGCCAAACCTCGTTTAGGCGATACGGATCAGCGTGCCTGCGAGCTCCTACTCGGCGAAGACTATAAAGCCTCACCGTCCCGACGGCTCCGTTCCATGGACGAGTTCCGGCATCGAAGTTTCGCGCAAGTTTGCCGAGCCGAGGCGAACGTCTCTCCTTCCGCACCGCGTCGAACAAGGAGGCGAGAGGAGGGACTTGGTCAGAGGGGTAGGAAGGAGGTTCAAGGTGGAAAAGGTTTGAGAGGGGGTGTCCGGAAGAGGAGTCGAACGCGTCTGACACGATGCTTGAGCGTGCGAACTCTCCCCAACCCCTTCGGACCAATCCCTCAGTCCGTTCCGGCAGTTTTCGGTTCTCGCTCGCAACCCTTCACAAAAGGGATACGCTTCGCGCTTTGAGCCAAGTTTCAGCAATTATTATGATCCATGCTATACTCACGACTCGTCGCAACTAAACGGTCATCGTAATTGCATATGCGTGTATCATACGACGCGTTATTATGCAAGTAAGAGGGAGAGAACTCGAGGAAGAAGAGAAAGAAGAGTGAGTCTGATCGATTTATCATTCACCAGATAAATGGTGTAAGTGCGTATATATGTGATGCAACAGCGTGCTCATTGAACGGTTGATGATAACACCAGTGATGCGAGAAAAGCATTTGGATATTTAGAGAATTTCTAGATTGAATCAATAATATAAATTTAACACATCTGCTTAGGTATATATATGTATTAGGTTATCGATGGTCATATATTTAATGTCAAACTTTATCATTTAATAAGCTTTATCATTTAATAAGCATTTAATAAGTTTTTCCGTAAAAACTATATTATTCTTATAAAGCATTTTAATTAAAGACTGCTTTTATATTTTTTTATTGTTTGCCATTCTAAGACCATTACCATAATCACACACTTTTATTGGAAGATAAATGCGATAGTATTTGTTTCAAAGTAAAAGCATGACTCAGAAAGTAATGTGTCTTACAGGTCATACGAATAATTCTTTTTACTTTCATTACGCGAATTATTTGCTTTGTAGTTTGCAGTATTTACTTCTCAAAGCCAAATATCATTTTCTGTAATCTGCTTATAGAAGTTTTATCTTCTCGAGCCTAAGCAAATAACATCGTCACTCATATGTTCTTAACGTTTGCCTCGTTAAATAAGATTAAGAAAAGATCTTCCTCCATATTTTATCCATACGATCATTTTCGACGGATGTCTAATGTTCGTCAAACCGTAATTATGCAATTGTTTGAAAGCGTCGGTTTGCGACGTCGAGTGAAAGCGTTCTGTGCCATCCCTTTAAGTCTAGCCGGCTCCTTCTTCAATAACTCATTCCACGTCTTGCTTGCCAGCCCCGGAAGGTGCGCGGGACGTGTCAGAAGACAACTCCACCCCGTGCTGTCCACTGTCTACGGGGAGTCCCCCCCTTGAGTAACCGAGAAACCGCAGTACAACGAAACTGGCGAGTCGGGCAGGGGTTGAACGGCATCGGCGGAGAAAGGCCGGTGGTGGACCACCCCCCACAGTAACCAAAATTTATATACAAAGTATCTTTGCTGACCAGTTGCCGTTGGCGAGTAAGTAAAACAGTAAACCGGGCCGCGCGGCGGAGGATGTTGAAGAGGAGAGCGGGAGGGGAGAGAGAGGGATGGAGTGGCTGCGGTTTCACCTCGTAAATTTGTCCCTAGGAATGTGTGGCATTTTTCTCGACCCTCCTTACGCACCCCCACGCGGCCATTCTTTTGCCACCCTTGCGACGTTTCGAGTCTCGGCGCGCTATTGGAAGCGATCATCTCTCTTTAAGGGTATATTCTGGTATCCGTGATAAATTCTTTGGCGCATTAAATTGCTTATGATAAATAGATACCGGTTGCTGTGCATGTTTTATGAATAGACGAACGGAAGTTGTATATTTTGAAAACATCGCCTTTTTAGAATTTTCGATTTTCCTCATGTACTATATTCTTTAAGTATATATTTTATAAAGGCATTGATGCATAGAGAGAAAGAGAGGAGTACGGAACAATTGTATAAAAATAACAATTTTCGAAAAAATTTGGACAAAAAGTGCTTGTTTAATGCAGGCGTTACGTATTTACGTTGCAGATAATAGATCTAAGTTTTAGTTGTTTGTGTTATACTGTAAGATACGTAACCTTTAATTTTCTAACAAAGAAATGCAATTAACCGATGCAGTTGACTGGAACGCAATAACATGAACACAAATTTGCAACGCGCATTAGCTGACGCTTTAAGAAGGTAAAACAGTTTACGATGCATTAGGAAAAGAAGATAGAATTCTTTGAATTCCTGACTAATATAATAAGAAGAAGTATTTTACAAGATAACCAGCTCCACAGTTGATCTCCCGTTTCCGCTATTTATATCTTTATTATTTTTAAATTATTTTAAATACAATACACACATTATATTATTTTTAAATACAATACATTTCTTGATATTGCAAACTTAGGAAATAGATGATACAAGTAGGGAATTAAAAAATTAAAAATATCAAGAAATTAAAATTTCTACTCAATCTTTCATTCAATAATAAAAAATTTAACACACCGAGATATTTTATTAATAATTATGTAAAATAATTTTATCATATATTTTTCAAACTCGAGTAACTGGACTCTCATCTGTGGAGATAGTTTTCAATAATAACGTTTTTAAATCGCATATGATCATACGTATAAATTCACATGCAAAATAATACTGCGCATTACTTTAGACATTAAACCAACAAGAAATACCGATGCTAGTCGAAGTGGAAAGAACTCCGTGATAAAATTACAGTTTTCTGCCGCGAGCTCGCTTCCTAGTTGCGCGCGGCGTAACGCACGACGCTATCGTCCACGTTATTTTACTTATCGAATGTCGTTTATTTTACACGCGCGGTGTATACGAGTGATATCAGACACTCGCGTCCGCGCTTCTTAGCAACGCGCGTTCCACCGTAAGCTATCGACGTAGGCGCGCGCGATATGGAAATGAGCGTACGTTGCGCGATACCCCGCGCAACGTGTCCCGATACGTCCGTCGTGCTCGGCCGAATTACACGGTAAATTTTGCACGCTATCGAATGGCCGCGTTTCATCTTTCAGCGGAATACAACGTATGCCGTGGACGCGGTCGCGTCAGGGGCGCGGATCGCGGACTATAAAACATAACGCGGGGGCTGCATCGGGTCAGATTTAATACTAGAAATGGGAGGGTGTGGCGGACGAGCTCGAGGGCTAGAAACGGGGCTCAAGCATATCGTGTGCACAGTTATTTCGGCCCGTACACTCTTCCTCAAGAACGACCGTTCGAAGGCCGACGCGTTCCGCGATTCGAAATATAATTATGTATATTGTATAATATATGACGAATGATGTGCGACGCGATAATCGTGTACGGCCCGGTTTATCATTATCTGGTTAACTTGTGGTTTAGGATTTTGACCAATAGAACAAGTGGCCGAATTGTCAAATGCGATTGGTCAAAATCCTAAATTAACAAGTTAACCAGATAATGAAAAACCGGGCCTAAATGTATTCTTATGTAAAAGCTATGTGAAGATTAATAGGCCGTGATTCGAGCAAAATAATATTCTTAGATATATCTTATATGACAAAGCTGATTCGATGACGCATCGGCATTTACTTCGTAATTGGGACGAGGTGTAACTCATTCGTGCAAAGAGAAACGCGTAGGTTTAATCTTGCGCAAGTTGCAGAATTTATCGGCGAGACATAGATTTATTTATGCACGCGCGGTCGCGGATGAAATTCGTGGATGGATTTACATTCGTGAGAATACGTTTTTGACAATGAATGTACGTGCTTACGTATAACACGGCGGATGGTTCGCCATTGTACGTAAGCGTTTGGTATAGCTCGGTTGCATGCGGGCGACCAATGCCATCTGCTAAATGCAATAAACACGGAATCTTGCAATTCACCGGCTCGACACTAATACGCCGCGCTCTTCCGTGAAGCCGTGCGGCTGCAGTCGTTTCTGTTACGTATCAAACAAACATTACTCAGTTATAATCGATTAAGCTTACTTCGAAGCCAGACCCGTGACGCGTGCCGTTCCTTTGATTGCCAGGTAATCGCATTTCCAATCTATTGATTTTGCGGCGCAGTACAGTGCGCATAATAAATGGTAAATTAAAATCGATGACAAGCCAACGTGGAAAATCATGGAAATCTATACTTTCCTGCACAATAATGTCAACTTTATTTTTCATTACACATCGCCATAAATACACGGAAAGAACGGTTTTGTTGAAGTATCTAAAAATTTTGCCAGATATAGGTCTGAAAATAATATTATCGAGGAGTAAACCGCTGAGGGCATTGCGGTGTACAGATTTGGGGCATTAGTGGGCATTACTAGGGCACATTAGTGGGCATTACATAAAAAATTCACTAGTAATGCCCAAAAATTGTGTACTTTTGTGTACTTTGTGTACTTAAGGCATTGGTGAACACAATTTTGGTCAGCGGTTTACCCCTCGATAATTATGTTGGACCAAAATATAATTATATAAGACGCTCAAGCGTAATGACAATGCTGCAAAAGTTTTGACATCCTACACTGAGAAAAAAGCTGTTGCTTCAATTAAAGTGTTATCACGGGGTGCCAAAAACATAAAGTAGTTTATTCAATTGTATTATTATTAGACCCAATGTCTGCATTTTTAAACCAATAATTCAATCACTGTTTTAATAATCCAAATATTGGGTCTATTGATAATACAATTGATATGTTTTTGACACCCCGTGATAACACTTTAATTGAAGCAACAGTTTTTTTTCTCATTGTCAGTGTAGCAAACAGCTTGAGCGTTCTACATAATTATTTTGGATGGTACAATATAATTATTTTCTGATCTGTATCTGACTAAATTTCTAGATACTTCAGCAAAACCATTCTTTCCGTGTAGCCTCTCATAATAATCTTAGAACATTATCAGGTGTCCTGAAAGAACAAGATGCTAGGAGCGCGCGTGTCGCGCTATATACAGGGTGGCCCCAAACGTTCCAGCCAGACTTTGAGATTTTATAGGAAATTTAATTCTGAACAAAAAATTCCCTATAAACATGGGTCGAAAAATGCTTCCTTAAAAAGTTAGCGCCTAAAAACCTCTGAAGTCACGGTTATTTTATACATTTTTACAAATATCAGGGAAAGTATGTATTTTTTAATAAAAAGTACCGAAACAAAAGTAGAGAATTAAATTTTTTTCAAATAAGATTAAAATGATTCTAGTACGATCCATAGATTTTGAGATAATCAGTTTCAAATGTACAAAAAAGTATTTTTTCGGCTATCGACGGTAGAGCTTTTTAAAAATATTTTTACTTATGCTGTTATGGACTCAACTAATTTTTAATGTTTATCTTGCTTGTTGGTTATTCCACTAAAAAAATTTTACTTTTCTGCATTGTTTAAACTATCACCTATTTTAAAAAAGAATCATTTTATTTTTATGAAAAAAGACTTATTTTTTATATTTATTGATGTTTTCCAAGAAATTTATTAAGTTTTATTTTCTTTTTATTTCATTTTCTTTTCACCTTCTGCTCTTCCTTTCATCCTCCTATCGCTGTCTCTTATACACATCTAGATGTGTATAAGAGACAGATATTATTTTTTCGGCTATCGACGGTAGAGCTTTTTAAAAATATTTTTACTTATGTTGTTATGGACTCAACTAATTTTTAATGTTTATCTTGCTTGTTGGTTATTCCACTAAAAAATTTTACTTTTCTGCATTGTTTAAACTATCACCTATTTTAAAAAAGAATCATTTTATTTTTATGAAAAAAGACTTATTTTTTATATTTATTGATGTTTTCCAAGAAATTTATTAAGTTTTATTTTCTTTTTATTTCATTTTCTTTTCACCTTCTGCTCTTCCTTTCATCCTCCTATGGTGATTGCATTTAAACAATGCAGAAAAGTAAAATTTTTTAAATGGAATAACCAACAAGCAAGATAAACATTAAAAATTAGAGTCCATAACAGCATAAGTGAAGGTATTTTTAAAAAGCTCTACCGTCGATAGCAAAAAAAAATACTTTTTTGTACATTTGAAACTGGTTATCTCAAAATCTATGGACCGTACTACAATCATTTTGATCTCATTTGAAAGATAATTTAATTATCTACAACTTTTGTTTCGGTACTTTTTGTTAAAAAATACATACTTTCACTGACATTTGTAAAAATGTATAAAATAACTGTGATTTCAGAGGTTTTTAGGCGCTAACTTTTTAAGAAAGCATTTTTCGACCCATGTTTATAGGAAATTTTTTGTTCAAAATTAAATTTCCTATAAAATCTCAAAGTCTGGCTGGAACGTTTGGGGCCATTCTGTATATTATTTTCAAAATTGAAAAATGTGCGAAAGTGTGTAAGTGAAAAATACGCAGGCCCGACGCGACGTCGTGAAAGAAAGCGTTGAGATATCGCTGATAAAATGCAGTTGAATGTGGCGTAGTGAAGCTCAGTAACGAGTAATCAACGGCTCATTGGTGGATGCGACCGGCGGCGTACATTTATTCCGGTAATGCCCGCTTCTGGGAGGAAGCACATCCACCGCGGCCGCGGCGGCGGCGGTGGATGTGTGTCGTTAGTATTTAGTGTTTAGTTAACATCGGGGATGGAGAAGCCGCCAGTGTTTGTAATTGGTACAGTTTAGGAGCGACGAAAGCGATTGTGCACCTCACAGATTTCGCCCCGGTCCCGGCCCCGCCGAGGACACGCGGTCGCGTAACTTTTGTCCGCCCCGCGACGGCGTCGCGGCGCCCGTCGCGGGCCAGTTTCAATTCCGTGCCGGGCAAACGGCACGCCAGATGGCACGGGTACGTATCGCGGTCGTTACTACAATTAGATATTCGCTCCGGTCTGATCTCCAAATAATAACGCCGAAGGACCGCGCCCAAGGTCTTAGCCGACGGCGCTTCCGTCCGCCTTGGCGGCATTCACGCCTCGAGTCGCTCGGCGACGTTTGCTTGTGCGAATTTGCCTTGTCGATTTTTCTCGTGTGACTCGTGTCTCTGATATCCCGCGAGGCGATCGTTTCTCTCAACAATTCGCGGGAGAATTGTAAATTTTATCGCTATTGAAAATTTTCGGGGAATTATTTTAAGGACACGCTGTCAGAGATGAAACGAGCCAAAATTCGAAAATTTTATCTTTATATTTAAAAGTTAATGAAATATATATATGCATTTAAATGTAAATTGAAGCAGCGCGGTCTGCGATTGAAATTTTATTTATAACAACTTTAATGAAGCTAATTTTAATGCAACTATGAAGTTAAGGAGCTGTAGAATCTTCGAGTCCCGATTTTGTAAGGGTACGGATTATTGAAAGAGTGTGAGCTTGGAATTGCTTGAATTAAAATCTCTTCATCATAATATTTTTTTATTTTTACATCTTTAATTTTACGAATACTTAAATTTGCATGTATTAATATGCACTTCGCATTTTATCCGAATCTGGTTTTTATCATTAAAGAGAGTTGAAAATACGATCATTATTAAACAATTGCACATGGCTGTAGTGAATGATACATAGCATTGGGCTAATGACCCTAGCAATCGATATTGAAAGTCCTAATACGAGTCAATAAGCTTTTAAAAGAGGAGCAGAATGCGAATATATCTCCTGTGCATCATTGGTTGTGAAGCTATTCAATTCTAATCTAATTTTACAGTTTGAATAAGACAATGAGAGAAAACATTTGATTCACTCGATTATAATCTGAGAGCGATGCGCTCGCGCATTATTAGACCGAATGAATGACGCGATAGGGTTTTTATATCCGTGACTTAGTATTCAGGAAGGCGTATACCCACTTATTTGGAGATCAGGAGCTCCCTCGAGCGAGACGACTTTAGACTAGGCACTCTTTCGCCGACAACACCCCGTATATTTCATTTTTAAACAACAAAAAAATGCTAATGCACCGCCGCGCCCGTTATCGGCTCGGCTCTGTATATGAAATAATAAATAATCGGGTAAGCCCCGACGCCATTATTTTTACGTCGACTTTACTTCGGAGATACACATTTTCCCCGGGTTATACTTTCTGCGTCGCCCGTTTCGTTATATACGTACAGTACGTGACGTTGACTCTAGTGGCGGAATTTTACTGCCGGATAACTCGTCGTAATTCGCAAAACAGCTATTATGTATACGCGAAAATGTTTTGGACAAATGTCTAGAGTATAGACTCTACTCGCTTGTGTTCGTAAATATTTAATAAAATATCTGTCTCTCATTAAAATATTTAACTTATCGCGTTTAAAAATTCTTCACTTATCAATAGATAGTTGCAGACGTCTATATGTATACAACAATAATATAATGATAGGTTTACAAAATTATTAATGGAAGTAATTTAATTAAATTTATAATAAAACTTTGAAATCATGTATTAAATATTGTATAATTTCTTCTAATTTTTCAATATTTAGATTTGTTTAATAATTTCTAAATTCATAATATTGAAAAATTAGATAAATCTTTTAAACATTAATTTATTTCGAGTTGTGCTACATAAATTTAAAAAAATTTTTACATTGTAAATTTGTATATTTTACATTATATATTATATCAAAGTTCGATATAAATTGCTATAATATTTTATATCTAGATATAAATATAATATTCTTCATATATTAAATATAGACATCTTTTATTACATATTAAATGTCTCGAAAAACTTGAAATAAAATACAAATAAAGTAAACTTTTTTGCGATTAATAAGAACAAATAATGCCTTTCTGAAGCAATCAGTGCTGTGATAAAAATAAAACTGATACATCCTTTTTTTTACATGTAATACAATACATAAAAAAATACTTAATAGCACTTAATAGCTCATTCTTTTTTTTACATGTAATACATAAAAAAATACTTAATAGCACTTAATAGCTCATCCATATATTCAATAATTGATATAATACAATATATCTTTTAGCTTGTCAAGACTCGTAGGTATTTTCGAGAAAATAATTCATATGCAGATTAGCTTGACTAGATTGTATAAAACATGGCGAGCCCCTTCATGAATTCTGCGGGAATATGATAAACACACAAGATCTTTGAACGGTAACTGTTTCATGCACTTTTGAAACTTTAGAATAACATCATAACAATACATCATAACATGAGTTGTGCATAATTCTCGGTATCGTACTTGGTGTACTGTCAGCTATTCCGACATGGAATCCTAAGAACGTTGTCAGATCGCAAATAGTAAATAGCTGCCACATTAATATTCCACGTTTGGTTGGAAAATTTACAATTTGCAGTCTGTTACCAGAATTATCAGAATATACTGATAATAATATATAAAGATAAATTAACGAAGATTTAAAACGAATTCAATCGATTAGTCGCGTGTGGAATATGCTTGGCATACATAACGCGATGCTTAAATATGTAAAAAAAGAAGATTCAAGAAATTTTGACGCTGTTTGAAGAGGCCCAATGGCCAATGTTGAATATTGCTCGTGCGAGAAAAGGTCGCGGTTGAATCAGCGTCAATCAGAGTTTCGCCTTGACACCCATGTTACTGTAAACCGAATCGAAAATTCAATTGAATGCCGCCGAATTCTTGCCGGAATATCAAGTTCGCCAGAGCTCGTCTTCCGTCTATACGAGAGAGAAGGAGAGAAAGAAAGGGAGGGGGAGTTGTGGCTACTATAAACTTTTTTCGTCATGCAAATTCAATATCTTTCTTTTAAACTTCGCCCGTCTTGAATGTTTTGGCCTTTATTGCGAGCATTGATTTGACTTGCTGAAACCTTCGCGTTTGTTGACGTCAAAATTTGCTTCGATGGTAAATCATATACAAACAAACTAAGCAATGTTATTTTTCATGTACGAGTTGTAATTTCAATATGATCCATTGGTATACGTAACGTTTCATAATGCATGTAACATGCCATTTTGTAGGTATTACTTTTAAATATTTCTTTATATAAACCGTTTTATTTGCAGAAATTCTTTAATAGGTTCGATTAGAAGAATTTATCTATTTGACATATTAAATGTGAGAATATTTTATACGGTTATTTCATCACGCGACTAAACTTTTTATTACTTTTTCAATAAAATAAGAGGAAAATTTTGCGCGTGCAAAATTAAATGGATGTTTGATTACAAATATCTACGAGATTAATAATATAATATAATTATAAGATTGCGTCAACTTTCTCTGTCACCGTCATGTAATTCTCGGGAGGAGAAATGATTTGCAATATAGAACGCGGTCCTTCCGGGGGCTTAGGCCGAGATTGAGAAGCGGCCGTGCGAAAGAATCAGGCAAATCACGGGGACCCTTCTCATCGAAGGGATGCTCGATCAAACAGAAATTCCCCTAAATAAAGGAGGTTATCGGACTATAAACTCGCCGCCGTCGATCGATAACTGCGGCGCGCTTATTCTCCGACTTTTATCCCGAAATTTTTATTGTTTAAATAAATCATCGTCCGGCACTGAACATGGGATTACGCGGATGTATTAATGGCAGCACGTATGCATTCATATTTATTTACGCAATTATCCACCGCCCGACGCGCAAAAAAAAATATAATTGGCCGTGCTTTATGGCTTAAAATACGGATTGCCCGACGTCAAAACATATTTGTATCACGAAGCGACTTTTCATCAACAATATTCGATAAATCGACGCGTGATTCCGCGCGATTGTCTGAATCTGATTTTTGTCATTTTGTTGTCAGGCACGCAAAAAATATTCCAATATCCCAGTTTTGGGAATATCGGTATATTTTTTGCGTGCCTGACTACAGTTATTTTTTTTATTAGCTTTAGTCGCATTTCTTTGCAAATTCTGCATTTTTATAATTTATGATATCGTGGTGATAAAATATAAAACGTAAAGTTGGCAAAAAATATTTTTGATCTGTCTAATTTCCATGTAGCGTCTTAAAAGTTTTAATAGAATTTAGACACTCTCTTTTTTTATTATGACGTTATTATATTAAATAAATATTTATGTAAATTACACAATAAAAAATTTAAAGAAACAAGAATTATGTGAAAAAATAATGTAAAACATTATTAACCTTGCTTCTTGTTTTACGCTCGAAACATTTACCTCGCACATTTCGACGTTTCGATCAAAAATAAATCGTACAAAAAATCTCATTATACATTCGAAGATGGCGCCGGGTGAAATATCATATTTAATTTTTATTGCATCGGCTATATGCATTGCTCTGCGTCTCCGACAGCGGTTCGGGACCAAAGGGGGTGGTGGGAGCTACTATAGATATACAACGAGGACTGTAAACGCGAGGTGTATGTAAATATAGCGTGATACATTGGATACTCGCTTATAAACACCCCATTTTTATTCGGGTAGCGTTTCGCCACCCGGCACCCACCCTTCCCATCCACCACCGCGCTCCTTAGCTGCTGGCCCACCAACGCAAAGAGGAGACAACGCCAACTTATTATTTTTGTGTTTTTATACACCACGCGCAACACCATGTCCAATATTGCAGTGAATATTTCACTAAGATGCAAAAATAGAAGCTACTACTCGAGAAATAAAAAATACCTTTAATTGTTTAATAAAATTTTTTAAATGTCAAGCTGTTTCTAGTAGAAATACTTTATTTGATATACAGTTGCTCTATTACACTATCGAAAATTGAAAAATACATAATTTCACAAAGAAAAGACAAAAAATATAACATAATAAATGACAGAGAGAGAAAGATGTAATAATATTGCATCGCTTGTATTATTGGTTTTTTGTTTGTGGTTCACCTATATCGTGAGTTATTCTAAGAATCTTGCTCAATCAATTTAGGAATGCTGCGATAGCATTAATCATGTTCTATCCATAAAGAGTATGACGAAGGAAAAGACCGAGATCATAGTCTCGTGTGCGCAGGAGCAATTCAAATTTTATTTATATTGATCCACAAGTCTCTTTTATTCATTTCTAAACTTGTTACAGTAAATATCTAATTTATTAAAAATACTTCTTTTAATATTTTATGACATTCCTAGAAAATTGTAAAATGAGAAGTAAACGTGTTTGATGATATATCGGGTCATTGGCATCATAAGAGTGTCAATATGCTCGGAAGATATGATGAAAGATCGTTTTTCAACGCAAATTAACCAGATAATCCGATTGCACGGATTGGACCACTGGCTCTTTCAGTCGTTCATATCGAGTGGCCTTGAAAGATGTTGTTGCCCTCGCAAGCGTCCAGTCAGGTTCGCAGTTTCCGAGAATGAGTGTCGGGTCAGAGTCACGATGCATCTTTTTCGCACCATCCACTTTTTTACCGAACGTTTCGTGTTTTACGGCCCCGCGGATTCCATATGACATTTTTGTTGCGTTCCCTTATCATTGATTAATTTATTACTCGGTGAAGGCTCGGCAAAGAAAATTAATCGCGTCATGCGAGAAGTTTCACGTTTTGTAATGGATTATATGTATGATTGATTCCTTAACAATATTTTAATTTTTTTTAAACGTGGAAGTTGCGTAATATTTTGCATGATTATGTATAAAGAGCAAATCGTGGAAATAAAAGGTTTTCTTATAATCCAGTTACGAAGCTGACTAAAATCAAACAAACTATATCTAACACAACTATATGTATATCTAACTAATAAATTTACTTTCATACATAGTGTGTAATAAAAAATTTACAAACATCTCCATATAACTTTCTAAATTTTTATGTATTTATATTATTATCTTGGCGTAAAGAGACCACGTTTGGAAGATATATTTATAATAGAATTATTTATAATTTTTATACTTTTATACAATTTAATTTCTCCCGCATAATTAAAAAGGTCGGCTTGATTTTTTCACTGCTTGAAATGAAAGGTACAGACACGCGTAACGCTATCGCCCGGTTCGTGCGTATCGATTTGACTTCGGATATTCGACACCCACGCATAGAGCGCACGTGTTAATGTTATTTACGCCGTGATGTTATTTATGCGCGCCAACTCGTGTTTGAACAAGTGTGCCACGATGACGACAACGCCCGTCGAAATTGGGAAAAAGTGTTTGTCAGCAAACGAACGCGCCAACGATCACAAATAATTTTAAGCCGGCTAATGGTAAGGACGCCAATCAGCAAATTGTACTGCCACGAATGTTCTCTCTTTTCTCTCTCGACAGAAACTCGGCAATCTAACGCGATTATTAATTCGGCATCGCGCCTTAAGCGGTGTGCAAATATCGATAAGAGAGGTACCGTGCATTTACACACGCAAAATTCTTTTGCGTCGCGACATTTGATGTGAGGAGCGCGATCATTTCATAAAATTTCGAATTTTGATTGGATTTGAACAAGAAACAGAAACGTGAAAAATTATTATTATATAGTCTTATTATTATATGTCTCATAATTTGATATTGGAAATTGATGACCACATTTTAATTATCCCTACATAAATAAATTAACAGAAATTGATAGTTGAATTACCAAGCGGGGACTATATGTAGTTAAGAATCGGATGCAAGAAATGCAGACATATGTTAATTTTATTTTACGCTCGATTTGATGTCGACGAACAATCCGCGACCTGTTTCATAAGTTTGCATAAGGCAAACTGAACGATTCTAGTTCGTTACCGTGTGGACTGGTTTATCGCATCTTAATTTAAATATTGATTGCTACGAGTTAAAACATATGAAATGTTGTTTGGATACGCTCAATGATATGTGAACCTCGTTTTTCATGTATGCCGTATATAATCAGATGACAATAAAGCAGTATCCGGAGTAACAGCGATATTATGATATGCAAGTTTATTCATGTTTTACAAAAACTGCTTTTTTTTAGTCGAGAAACGTGTTAATCTTAAATTTTCAACGAGATATGCTAAAAAAAGGGATTCATATAGTTACAATCTAATTATCAATGCAGTGTTGATTTAAGAATCGAGAATGACATCAGTTATCATTAATTATAATGTCAGAAGCGAGAAAATTTATGCGCAAGTTGCAATTTATATAAATAAACGTTCGTCAACAAAACCAATTTAGTTTATAAAATAGCTTTATTAAATATACCAGTAACTTGCTACCAGTCCAATATGTCATGTAGAAATGGATTTCTGTATTGTATTTGCTACATATTTCGTGGCATTTTAACAACCATTTGGTTTTTTCCGTTACATTCCTGTGTTATCTCTCGAATCAATAAAATAATTTTTGGTACTGTAACTCGTAAACCAAATTTATCATAATCCAAAACTGACGTAGATGACGAGTTTTTTCAATGTGACATTCATTGATGTGATATAATCCATTCTCTATTTGGAATATAGAATTTTATGTAAATTTGGATCTGTTCAGATCTACATACATAAAAGCTGTGATAAGTAAATGGTTATTGCTCGGGGAAGGGAGGCATTAAATCAACTCTTTCGCTTCCGACAAACTCGATATCATTGTGTAAAGCATCTGCCAAGCTTATCTACTCTCGTGGCCATGGCGTCGCTTGTATCACCATTCGTTTCATATGCAAAGGAGAAAGCGTAATCCGCGTTAAACGCATTTACGTATCGCGGACGTTAAGGGTGAAGGTGCTCTCGCGTTTCTCTCGAAAGACTTTCTTCCTTTTGTTCCCACTGCGAGGTAAACAAAAAGGAAAACGGGACGAGGGTCCACGGATAGGAACGTTCGAGCGTCGTCGAGTCCAAAGGGCGCTGTTTATTAAAGGGCATTAATCTGCGAATCTGTACCGTTTTAGCTCTCACTACGGCGAAACGATATTACTTAGCGTGCTTCCGTGATGCTCGCTTAAATTGCGTTTTGTAATTAGCCAAGAGGCAGCACACCCACGGTTGTGCCCACGGTTTCCTGGGTGGTTTCTTTCCTCCTCTTCCCTTCAACTCTCACGCGCCGATCCGCGCTCGTCGTTCCTTTTCCTCTTTTCTCGTCCTTCCTCCGTTGACGCGCTTCCCACTGCTCGTCGAGTCCTCCAGAGTGTCCCGCAAGATTCATAATTGCGTTTGTCGGATTTTACGCTATGTACACTGAACACGTGTAGTTATCCGGGTTGACTTCGCGTGAAAGACCACGTAGGTCTTGTGATTACAATGGAGAGTGTTAAATTCGTTCTGCATGTGTCACTGAGATGCAGTTTGTATCTATATTTCGTCAAGGATTAGATACTTTATTTTAATGTTATTTATTATCATTTATCAGATTTGTGCTTTACTATGTATAATACAATTACAATTTACAATGCAATGTAAAAATTTGGTAATAATAACAAGGCAGTAGAGACACAGAAAATTTCGTGAATTTTTATATAACAGTAATTTATTAATCAAATTCGCAATTCATTAAAATTAACATTTGATATAATTTCACAGTTTCTATGTACAAATGATTTAAATTATTATTCTCTTATCGCAAAATACAAAACACTTATAGATTATTGAAAATATATCTTACAATTAGTGTCATATTGTCTTTATATCATATCCAATTTGATCAACGTAAGAAAAGATTGTGCTCTACAAAAAAAAAACAATGAAATTATTTATAAAATATTTGTGCACACAGATTCGTTAACTTATGTTGCCAGATACTGAGTCAACCGTTTAGTAATCCAAGTAAAGAAAATATGAATGTAAGGTGCGATGAAGCAATTCAACAGTTGCTGTTAAAATAATAGCTCGGATACGCCGCGAGCGTTCTATCTTCGGTGCCGATATATTGTACGTTGTTTGCATTATGCACAGCGCCGCTCTAGAAAGTAAACGTAAATGCGGGGAATCCACGCATATCGCAACTTTATGTCTGCGAAGTGGATGCTAAGAATACCTTGCGTGTTGCAGCGCGCACGAATGGCCAAGAAGACCGTACAATGTTAACTTCGGTTTCCCGACTGGAAACAGCACAACTTTAACATACGTAGCTATCGATGGAATCGCGTCGCGTGGGAATCGACTCGTTCCCGTATTCGAACTTTTTATGTAATTTATGAGCTCGTTTTTGCATTTATTTGAATGCAAGACGGGAATTTACATTTGCCTGCATACACAGCAGCTCTTATTTATAAATTCCATCGGAAAGAACATACGCTTCTCATAACATCAAATATTTCATATTATCTTTCTGCGTAACTGTAAAAGGAAAAAGCTCTATAACCACCAGTCGGACAAGCTAGATATTACAATGAAGTGATTGAATGTATCAATTATCAAGCAGCTCTCAGTTATTTGCAATCATAATGACACGCGTGAAGTGATATATTCTTACACCTCGGGATGACGGTGTTAGCGTAAATCTTATTTTTGACTCGTGAGTCATCGCAATGCAAATTACGAATCGCCTGACGCAATCTGGCTATCACTACGGGAATCGCGATTACGGCGTCAGCTGTTCGTCGCGTCTTCACGTGGTCGTACGCGCCATAGTGTCAGCGCCGG
The DNA here is from genome assembly GCA_003063815.1 of Aphaenogaster rudis. Taxonomy (NCBI): domain Eukaryota; kingdom Metazoa; phylum Arthropoda; class Insecta; order Hymenoptera; family Formicidae; genus Aphaenogaster; species Aphaenogaster rudis. Next base: position 337,052 of record NJRL01000133.1, read on the forward strand.
TTATTAGTGTTAGAATACAGCTGGAGGCTTCTAGCACGCATCACGAGGAGAGGCAAAACAGACCGGAAAAAGCACAGGCAGAGGGACGGTCGACTCCGTCGCGCTGCCTCCCGCTCGTCCCGTCTTCGTACCGCGCGCGTTTCTGTCTTTCGCGTGGAGGCGGACGTCCGCGGCCTCGTTCTCGCACGGCAAAACTTAACAAAACAATTTGCTCCAAAGCAAACAACGGCATCCGGTTTACTTGTGAATAAACAACATATTTATTTTTAGAGGCTCCGCGGTCGTAACTCGTTCGCTCGGACGGCCGCGTTCGACAGAGCGAGTGCGTCTATTTGTCGGCATTACACGAGTTAACGATTGGATGGATAAAAATTGTCGGTTACATGGATGCTATTTCGCTACCTATGCGAGTCTTGTTCGTTAGATTGAACGAAGGTCTGTAGTTACGGTCGTACAAATCGTCGATTTTACATATTACAAGAAAATTCGAAATTTCATATTATTTCATTATTATTTGATATAGCCGCGTATAGCTTTTATACGTGAAAGACAATATCTTTACCTTAAAACCAGAAGTATTTTTATAACAAGAGACCAGATAAATTTTTGCAAAGAAACAAAATAATAATGATAAAAAATCTCGTAGATTAAATATCATTATAAAATGATACGACAATGAAAGATACTCAAACTGAAATCATTGGGATAAAAAACTAGCAATTTTAAAGACATACAATCTGCGCAGTTAAAAAAAGTCGAAATAACAAAGTCAATGTGCATTTAGCGATAATGAGATATTGATGAATGCACGGTAACATATTCAGACGACGTGACAAACCATTGATGGCGTTGACTAAAGTGATAAATTAGTCCTATTAACTGGATTTAGCATAAATTTACCGATATTGCTCCCGTTGTTGTTTATTAATTATTAAATTACAATTAAAGTATCTCCGCGATCTCTCACCATTTATGTCAATTTAAGTGTAAATCGATGCACTGTCCGTTTTGCGGTAAAAATCTATTTACACTTACAGCTATCCGATAATGCCGATAAATAATCTAATCGTAAATTTGAGTAGCGCAATTACTGGAAATCGTGCCGATCTCGTGGGATGGCCGAACGAATTGCATATTCATCATTCGCGAGCGCCATTTCAGACGAGACACTTTGTCGCGCGGCCAACGATTCTGGAGACGTGCTATACGCGCGAAAAATTAGCATGTAGAAGGCAGTAGTAAAAATAATAATTGACGAGATTATTCGACCTCCTCGTGAGACACTCGGGAAACGAAATGAAACGTTTTTATCGCCGTGCCGTGTCTGAGGGGAACAGCGGGTTGTTCGTGTCTCTCTTTCCCGTACAGTTCCGGGGAGAGTGATCGTAATCATATTTTCAGGGGGATGGATTTATGCAACGCACCGCGTCGTCGTCTCTGTACATAAAACGCATTTAAAATTCTCGAGGCGCGACCGGAAGGTGCCTGCTGCCGTCTCCGTCGATAGCGCGAGTCGTGCCGCGCCGCGCCGCGCCGGTGGTAGCGCCGCGGGGGTTGTAATTGGCAATATCTATCGAATTTTACAATAAATCTCACCGTGCCCCGAAGGAGGGCGGAGGGAGGGGGGGTGGGCCGCCGCGGCAATAAAACACCGGGTAGTATCGCGAGGGGCTGTGCCGCGCCGTGCACTTAACGACTTATCTTATCTGCGAATTAGGTCGCGGTTAGCGCTCCGCTTAATGCGAAGCTACGAATACCAGGAGGCACGCGGCTGCGATCGTAACCACGTGATTTATGCTGGACGTGTTATTAGATTGGTGTGAAAGTAGTCCCCCCCGTCGTATTTCGGATAAAATCATTTGTTAACGAAATCTGCACGGTTATCTCAAATATGTAGTCCGTTATCTTCTTTTTTTTTTGGTGATTCTTGTTGACATCTTGTCATATCTTAAATGTCTTGGATATATCTTAAATGACAGACGCTGGTGATATTGATCTTTATCGTTACGATGGCAATTACTTGATATTATTTTCGAAACATTTAATACCGGTGTGTAACACGTTTATGTAAAATGGCGAACGCGATACGCGTTATCACACATGTTGACAAATTTCGAAAACGTGCGGCACATGTGCATGTTTGGACTAGTCCTTGGGAGAACAGGCGTCGATGTTTACTTTAATTTACGTTTATAAATGATGAGGTCAGTCGATGCACCGGAGTTAAAATTTGTTGAAAAACGCAAAATATGTTTCATCCAACTAAAATATTTAGTCCGATACGTTCAACTTAACATTAGTTTAATTGAACATTAATTAAATTAACTAATTCTTGATTAAAAAATGTTGATGGCTGACACGAATGAACTATACCTTTTTTAATGCAATTTAATAATTGTTGAATCAACCATTGGATCGACAACAATACAAATTTTATCCGTACAACCAATTGTTTTTCTCAGTGCGGGATCGAAGATTCACGAAATGGCAGCTCCGGATCGATTTCGTACTCTTTCCTCATATCGTCCCGAGTCGAAATTTTACTCCTAATTTCAACCTCTTTTTTCTCACATCTACGGATTCTGGAGGATTTTGATAGGTTCCATTTATATAAGAATTGTATTGTACTAAGCTCCTACTTTGTACCTCAAATAGGCAGTAAACGGACTGTTTCCCATTTTGAGGTTTAAAAGAGGAGTTGTCGGTAAAACCTCATAAAACCCTCTAGATCGTATTAATTTTTACTACTTTTTAAATCGTAATGAAATGACGATTTTTGGTAACAAAATTTAACACTTTATTGACGTCAAGAAAACGTCCTATTACCCAGTAGACAAAAAGATATCTCTTAGACTTCTATAATCTTAATTGTATAATTATACTTTCAAAGTAACATATCTCTTTAGGTACTTTCATCTTGGAATTGACTTTTGGGGATTCTCCTTCAAAAATCATACTATTCTATACATATAGAACATGAGTGAATGTGTGTGTTGTAATAATTTAGTTGTTAGCTTTTCGATATGTTTATGCGTACATAACCGACACGAGACTCATTTTCTATAGTTGTAGTAAGAAATGCATTTTAGCGACGTGCACGTGTATGCACGTGTATGCGGGCAATTGTTCTGCGAAGAACACGAGAGTCTGTATTCTCCGCATTGGCATCATCCAATTTTACGGTAACGATTATATATAAATATAAAAGGCATTAACTGCAACTGATCTCGCCTGGAGACGGTAACAGAGAAGTTAATTAAAATCGCCGTCAATTCTGCCTTGCCGCGCGTCGTCGCTCGCGCACGTGACGCGATTTGACAATGAACACGTCGAGAGAGGGACGTTGGATCTTCGGGCTCGTCGCGCGGCGGTAAAAGATCCGTTTGTTTATTTCCACGTGGCACAATACTTAACATACAACATTCTATGATGCCGCGCGCGGGATGATGACGAGCACGACGACAAGCGGGCGCACGGTGGTGTGCGTCGCGTGTTTTGTTTGCGCGTTTTCTTTTGTCGCGTGTATGTCCAGCTGCGCGCTGAGAACGCGGCCGGCTCATGCAAATGCACGGCACACAATGTGCCTCAATAGCCTCCACGTATTTATGCTATATGCTATCCGGTTCAGTATTTTCCACCGCGACTGTTTATTTCTGCCTCGTACACGGAGAATACGCGAGGCTCTCTTTTTAGAGAAAGGGTGGGAAAAAGGAGGACCGCGCGAAGGAAGAGGGAGAGAGAGAAAGACAGCCGCTGGCGAGCAAGTTCCATCGATCGCGCGCGACGATCGTTACGTATTACCTCACCACCCTATGCGCGTCGCGCGTGGAAACAAACGGAGTTACATTTTGTAATTACACCCCCTCGGGTCGATGCCGACTTCGCGTAGTGATCGATCACGCGTTCTTGCGGTTCGTTTCAAAATTTACGACTTCGAAGTCTCTGTAGCGCTGCGCATTATTTAACGCGATTGAAGATTCGCTACTATTCTCCCGGAGATTTCGAAACCACTGTCCCGCTTTTTCGATGAGCTTGACACGAAGATGTTATCATAAGTATTATTTGAAATTTATTTACAAGTTTAAAGATGCGAAGAGAGATAATGGGCGTTTTCCAGCAAGAGACACAGTGTAACACAGTGAATCATTTTATCCTTGTTTAACATTCGGCAAACAACAAGGATGAAATGATTCACTGTGTTACATTATTGTGTCATCTGTGTCTCTTGCTGGAAAACGCCCAATATATTTGTCGTCTTTTTTTTATTTTTTTTCATCACATACATGCTTGAATTTATGCAACGACATTAAACGCATTTTTGCGTAACCACGTGTGAACGGAGATTTGGCTAATTATATCGTGCCAAAATATTTTCGGATTTCGGTCATATTCCACGTTGATTCGTGTAAATCATTATGATTGCATCATTACGATTCTGGCTGACACTCGGACTTCAGAGATATAGTCGATCTTGATAACTCAATTAGGATAATAACGCTTTCAAGTAGAAGATGATCTTGCTCTAAATAAGACTTTATCGACATACGTTTACAACAAACACTGTAACGTTGTATAAGAAAAACTTTAGTTACGGCAATATTAAAAATCTGTTCACGCGATCGCTGAAAAAAGAGTCGAAAACGACCAAAGCGCGTGCCACGTATATATTTTAATAAAGCTGGCAATACACGGTGTCTCGTTTTTTACGGCGAAAAACGCGATTTAAAATAACGGCAATGTAAATAAAACTTTACATCATGAAATACGGAACATAAAATATCACCAGTATCAATAGCACATAAAATACTCCATTGTGTGACGTTTAGTAAAATATCATATTTAAATTATACGCTCGCTCGCGTGTGTCCTTTCGTCGTGGATCTTTGAGGTCTTTTTTTGAATCGACGAGCGCTCTTTATTCCCCGGACAACGGGCGAAATGCCAGTGTCACCTCACGAGGAAAATGAATATTAATATAAGCGCGTCGGCCGGCCGCGCGATTTCCTCGGCGAGGCAACGAATAATATAATAGCCGGAGATGCGTCTGCGACCGAGAGGGCGAAGCACCCGAAGACGAAGTGTTCTCATTATACCCGGTGATTTATGTGCGTGCCACCTTGCCGTCGGAAGAGATTCTAGGTTAGAAATAAAGTTAAAAGAAAAATAAGGCTTACGGGGTGCAAAGTCGAGAAAGTGTGGAGGGGGACGCCGCGGCTCGCGGAATATATTACAAAAATAAGCTCGCCGGCGAGCGGCGAGACGCGGCGTGCGGAAAAGCGCCGAAAAAACTTTGGAACTCCGTGGAGCCTCGAAAGATCGATGCCCCTCGACCTGCCCTGCCGTGTAACTTTTCTTGTTTATCGAGGCGCGGGAATAAAAATCCGACGGTCACGGATTCGCGCAACCATGCAAATAACTTGGCGTATTTCGTGAACAATTTTTGCAGCTCATTGCTAACGAGATCTTTTTCTAAGAAGGTAGAGAAAGATACGATTTTGAACTGAGTTATGTTTTTAAGACAGATCGAATGTAGCTAATATCGATTAACATTTATACAGTAGTAATGTGTCGGCTATTTTTTGTTATGCTTATTTGCAGTTCTTCTGACATTAATATAACTATATCAGAGACTGAGAGAAAATAAACAAAGAGAGAGAGAAAGAAAAACAGGCATCAAGCGGCTTAATTACATCTGTTCATTTAATTTCTTTGTATTTATTTATTCGCAATGCGATTCTTCGTTATTTCTGCCTTACAATATTTTATGTAGAAAATTTGCTGAATACAATATGCGAAATATGTTTATTTGGATTTTTATACCAATCATATGCAGAAATATCTGTTTACCACTTCCTTCTATTTATTAGATCTGTTGTTACAACATGCTATTGTGTCTTAATCAATTGTAATACTGATTTGTTTTAGGGACACATTGGTGAAAATCCGTTCGACAACGGTTCGTGGGGAAAGGAGCATTTTCAGCCATCGACAGTTCCCTGGCAGCTGAATCCGCGCGGCCACGGTCGTCCTAGTGTGAGTGCCTTTATTCTTTTTTACCTCATCTAACTTATTGCGCAAACTGCATCGATTACAGGCAATCGATGAAGAACACCGCCGTTAGACAGTAAAAATAAATTCAGGTCAGCTACAATTCTACTATTCGTAGCTGACAAACAAAGTAAGAATCTTTCGTAACGAAACAGTTTCATGGGAGCCTCATTTAGACTTATTCTTTTCACATCAATCGGCTGCATATTTCGCATAATGCGATTTAGAGATTATCGGCCGTAATTCTCAGCTCGCGAGGGTAGATGCGTCAAATTTATAATTCCGCCGGATAAGAGTGCTCGCGCCGAGGATGTGGAGGGAAGGGTGGAACGGGAAAAGAAATCCGGCGGCTCATTGTGTCGGCAGGTAGGCAAAAATGCTGGCGGGGTCGCTGCTTTCTCGAGCGTTTTCTCTCAGGAGTCGTCGGCTACTATATCGTCATACCCCTCCTCGGGAGCCTCCACCCTTCGGTCCGACCGTAGCCGACCACCCCTCTTACGCTCGCGCTCACTCTCCCGCACCACTCGTCCTGTCACCCGGTATTTATAATACGCTTTGTTTTCCCTCAGCTATTTGTCTTGGGTTCTCGGCTCCTTCGCTAACATTATTATCCCGCGTTTTATTTTTATTTAATTCCGCCGTGTCGAGTCCGCCCTCCGCGTCCTCGTTATTTATCCTTCGAGGTACTTAACGAGCGAACGTGTCGCCGAATCTGGACGGTTCTTTACGTTTGAATATCACCCGGCATTTTAATTCTCTCTATGCGAGATGCATTCTCCTGTTGCTGTCTCTTATACACATCTAGATGTGTATAAGAGACAGATCTTACTCAATTGTAATACTGATTTGTTTTAGGGACACATTGGTGAAAATCCGTTCGACAACGGTTCGTGGGGAAAGGAGCATTTTCAGCCATCGACAGTTCCCTGGCAGCTGAATCCGCGCGGCCACGGTCGTCCTAGTGTGAGTGCCTTTATTCTTTTTTACCTCATCTAACTTATTGCGCAAACTGCATCGATTACAGGCAATCGATGAAGAACACCGCCGTTAGACAGTAAAAATAAATTCAGGTCAGCTACAATTCTACTATTCGTAGCTGACAAACAAAGTAAGAATCTTTCGTAACGAAACAGTTTCATGGGAGCCTCATTTAGACTTATTCTTTTCACATCAATCGGCTGCATATTTCGCATAATGCGATTTAGAGATTATCGGCCGTAATTCTCAGCTCGCGAGGGTAGATGCGTCAAATTTATAATTCCGCCGGATAAGAGTGCTCGCGCCGAGGATGTGGAGGGAAGGGTGGAACGGGAAAAGAAATCCGGCGGCTCATTGTGTCGGCAGGTAGGCAAAAATGCTGGCGGGGTCGCTGCTTTCTCGAGCGTTTTCTCTCAGGAGTCGTCGGCTACTATATCGTCATACCCCTCCTCGGGAGCCTCCACCCTTCGGTCCGACCGTAGCCGACCACCCCTCTTACGCTCGCGCTCACTCTCCCGCACCACTCGTCCTGTCACCCGGTATTTATAATACGCTTTGTTTTCCCTCAGCTATTTGTCTTGGGTTCTCGGCTCCTTCGCTAACATTATTATCCCGCGTTTTATTTTTATTTAATTCCGCCGTGTCGAGTCCGCCCTCCGCGTCCTCGTTATTTATCCTTCGAGGTACTTAACGAGCGAACGTGTCGCCGAATCTGGACGGTTCTTTACGTTTGAATATCACCCGGCATTTTAATTCTCTCTATGCGAGATGCATTCTCCTGTTGTGTCAAAATGTAGGATCGCGGTTAGATTACACAAGACCACAAATATATTTTTTTTAATTGACACAAACTAGACCACGTGTACTATACGTATTTTGGGTCGCGAAAGTCGAATCCGTTGGCCGTTTTTGTTCACGTCTAAGTTTTTTGTAAATTGCAAAGAAATGTATTAAATCACTTGAAATTTTTAACCATAACCGACACAACAAATTCCTTTTAAGGGTTAAAAGTCCTAACAATGTGCTTAATTTTGATTGCAATAAAACTTCTCCAACATGTCACATACTGTAGTTATAATATGCCAAAATTCACTAAAATAGCCCTTTTTTGCAACTTTAACTGCAATTAACTCAAAATTGTGACGTGATAGAGCAATTTGGCCAGCAGCATTGTTTTTTGAGATCCATAATCTATAAGAATCACCTACTCTGATCCCAGTTGATTTTCACAAATTTCTTTTTGTGGTCCTATGTGTTATTATTGGAGATTATGAGTTTCACAAGAGTACGCGACATGACAAATATTTCTTGCGTACACGAAGTTTTACGTGTCACTGTGCATGACTCACGCGTGACTCGTGTAATCTCTGCTCGAAATCTAAACTGCTTGACGATGTGCCAATATTCGCGTCATAATACGTGCAGGCCACAGTAATAATTTTGATGTCCGCTAATTTGCTTATTCCCTGCCCCCTATTAATCACGTGCGAATCTTCAATCTTTACGACGTAAATTGCACCACGCTTCTTTATTTGATACTGATTGTTCATATGATACAACGCGACGTGCTTCGCTGTTATTCGCAATAGTATGCATCGATGAAAAAATTAATTCGCGTACGTATGCACCGAGTTTGCTTATTCAGCTTTTGTTTGATAAGACACAGAATATCCGAAAAGTATCGCTATTTCTTTCAACTGCATATTTTCCGAATGAGAATTAATTTTCCTAATTTATGATAACATAATATTTTAAGCGCGAAATGTTTAGTGCAATAAGAATCCGTTTAAAATGCAAAGTAAAATTTATATAAGGGCAAAAACGCGCGTGACGTACGGACAGATTCTCGTTCTTAGAACTTTTCGTTCTTGGATGTTATAAATGTTATTGTTATTGAAAAAATTTCAATATCCTTCGTTTGTCCAAATATATAAGATAATATAAACTATAAAGCATGTTATTATTACCACTAAAAGAAAACTCGTGCGTTGAATGAAAGTGATCGTGACGTACGGACGTACGTTGTCCAAATTTGTTTTTAGTGGTAATAATAACATGCTTTATATTATCTTATATATTTTGACAAACTACAGAGGATTGTTATGAAATTTATCCAATAACAATAACATTTATAATGTCCAAGAATGAAAAATTGTAAAGAACGATGAGAATTTATCCGTATGTCACGCGCGTTTTTGCCATAAACAGCAAGGGAATATTAATCTGATACTATCACCCAGATGATACACGTGGAAAAATCCGATGAGCCTCGAATAATCTGCGGTTCACAATAATAGTTGTACCTCAACGGATGACATACTTTGTTTACTTAAGGAGGATTAAACTCGCGCGGACTGTCACGCGCACGTGTGCAATCGACGCCCGTCTTCCTGATACCATCGTATCGGGCGCGATCGTTTGCAAAGTAACAAAAGCAACCGAAACCACTGACGTCAGCGTTTCCGCAAGCGTATATACGCGACCGATGATCTCATGCGTTCGTATACGTGTGTGCTTACCTAACCGCGGCGCAGCTCCTTTTACGCCGGTCGTACGTGTGGTCGTACGCACGAATTGCGCTATCGCGTACATGTCTACGTGACAACGCTACGATTGTGCAGTACGCTTGCTTGCTGCAACCACGTATGCATTTGTCAGCATCTCAAGAAGTAATACGCAGCGATATATGTATCACTTCTCTCTCTCTTTCCTGCGCGCGCGCCAATCTTATCTGCTTAAAATCAAATTCTTGCACGAGACTTTCGCGCTGCGAGGCATAAAGTGTCCCGCTTTTGACTCCAGATTGCACGGCCGTTCGATGGAGGTTTGCAGGAACTAAAATAATGGAAAAACGATTTCGAGATACTGTGGAAAGGTGACGTACGTTGGCACACACAGTGGAGTCATCATCCGACACAACACAACGAGTCCTGGATGGTATTTTTGGGAAAGACGCGTTCGTACTCCACTTTCCATACATCCATCTCACACATTCAATAGAACTACACCCCCCAAAGTGGTATAAATATGTTTGGCAGGGCTCAGGCCCACTATCAGCAGCTTTTTAATGATACGATCGAGAGAGAGAAAGAGAGGGGGGGAGTCATGTTGCAAGCAGAGTAAACAGCGATCTCTGCTAAGCTATATAGCTATAATGAATTTTCTTAATAGTAATAATTTCTTGATAATAATTAAAATTCAGTAATTTCGCGTTATGATATTTTGCCCTTCGCGAGTTTGCATAATCGGCCCGCGAAATTTTAAGCTTACCGTGCCGAGTGAGTATTCCGCGCGTCTCAATATAGCCGAAATTTCCGGCGGAAGAACGTTGATTCTCTCTCACACCGCTCTCATAATCTCAGCCACGCCTGTAGTAATATGAATCGCGGCAAAAATCAGAACGGGGGTGGCCCGACTCTTACAGCGTCCCCGCAGCAACCCCTGGGTTTTAAGATATGCAGAGCACAACGCACGCTTTCCTAGCGAGACTATTTTAATACGAATGAGGGTGGGAGGATCAGACGAGAGCGCGATGGTATGGCGGCCGGCTCGGAAGATCTACTTCTTGATTACAGAACTTTTTACCTAATTACATAACATTGTTACCATTTACAAAGTCGCGTCGAGTCTGCGCCGGCTGACTACTAATTAGAATCCTCGATTAGCACCCGCGGCGACATCGTATTCCATTTCGATAAGTCTCGCGACATTTTACTTTTCTCATAATAAAAGGGTTGCGAAAGACCGCGTGATAGGGTGATTTTTAATGTTGCCGCGCAAATGGTAATAACACATAATTGAATGCGTCATGTATGGAATATATAATGTTTCTCCACGAAGCAAATGAAGAAGCAGGATAGTGAATTATCTTGGATAATTTTTAAGGCTTGAAAAAATAAATATTGCAAGAATTATATGAATCGTACGACTCATTTGAAACAATCTATATTGCAATCATTTAGTTAAAATCTTTCGCATAATTTTCGATACCATGAGATATTTTTGTAACACATCTTTTCATTTGTGTCCTACCATCTATCGAGACGTTTTATTTTTACAGGAAAGTTAAGTCGCAAACTATGTATATGTGACACATGACTGACGAACTACCTTGGGCGATAAAAATTTGAATCCCATTTTTCAGACGTTCGCAAATAATTAGATATACCGAATTGTGCCAGACTAGCACGTCGGAATTCGGGGTATCAAAGGTTCAGAAAGAGTCGAATTTATCCTCGAGACTTAAGGTTCTTATCGGAAAGATGTAAGGGTCGTAGAGATAGTCATGCGCGAGGGACGAGCTCCCGACGATGCAGACATTAAGACGTCTGGTCCTCGACCTCCGGCTTTCCGCCCCGCGCCAACCCCTGGCGAGCGCGGCCCCCTTTAGACGACGGGAGGTTTACCCCGTCTTCATTGTCCTCTAATTCTCATCTGATCCTCACATTACGTAATTTTCTCTTTATTATTTTATAATTCCCGGGTCTCGAGCCCCGGGCCCGCGCTCATCCGACTTCAGGTCCGCACGAACTCATCCCCCGCAACGCATACTAATGCACCCTGCATTTATTAATTATTCCGTGCTAGTTACCCCGGCTTCTCGTCTCGCCGTCGCAATGATAGATTAAACCACCTAGATTCGGAAGCTCGCGATGCGGATCCCGCTCGTCACCGTGATGATACGTGCTCGGAAATTTTTTCCTTCCGTGAATCGATAGAGACGGGAGTATTCGCTTGGTGCTTTTCAGTTCTACGCGACAATACTCGTTACGAATAATATAACAATGCAGATTACATTTAACATTATTATTGTTGATGATTTGATAAAATTATAAATATGTTGTTTACAATTTTACTATTACGTTTTGAAATTTTTATTATTATGTAAGATTAATTGTTAGGTTATGAAGAATATATATATTCTGAATTGCGCGCGCGGATTACGCTTTTAAGAAAATTTATTTCTTTAGACTGTCTAAGATATGTTGCTTACAATCTGCATCTTAGCTTTACTAGAAATTAGAATTTACTTTGAAAGAGAACGTCCACAAAGACATTCGTTGATCGCTAGATGCTGCAGGGTGAAAATCATTCACGGCGTTCGAATTCACGGTAAAACGTGCCGTTTGAATAGAAATCAAGCGGCGTTCGAGCGACTTTTGACGAGCTCCTAAAACCCAGTTCGCCGTCTCGTACGTGATATTTGAAGATACAAGCGACTTCCCTACGGGGAATATCCCCCAAGATCTTTAACTCCGCGGTCCTAAAGGGCCCGCCATGCCACTTGGTATGCACGGAGAACAGCCATTCATCTCCCGATCTCCAGCATAGTCTCGACCTCCGGATATAAATTAGCTTTTGTTTAGCATTCAATGCGAGGCGCCTTTTCCGCGTAACGCCGCACAACCCCCATGATTAGGCATCCACCTGACCAGCAATCCACTGCAATTAATGTAGCTACCTGCCTCTCGGTTGAGCCAATTAAACGCTTGCGATTGCTGTGAAAAGAAATTGCTCGGATGTTAAAAGGGAATTTAATTCTCGAGGGTGCGATCGGGATCGACGCGAAAAATTCGCTCCAATGTGTTTCGGCAGGATAGATAGGAGGATTAGAGAAACGACCGCGACGCTAAACTAGATTAAATGAGTTTCTATATTTCTGGTTGGGGCACGTATATCATTATACGAAACTTTACAGAAGAGAAATGAAACAATTTGGGAACTTTAAAAATAAGTGAATGGAACAGATAATAGTATAATATTAAAAAAAGAAAAACAGAAAGATATTGTTCATAAATAAAATGAAATTTATTAAATAAATATACTCTTTTGTTAATAAAAGTTTGTTATAAAACCTCAGATTATAGTCTTAACAAATATATTTTGTATCAATATATATATATTGATAAGTTATTCATAAAGCAAAGAAGAAATATTTTAATTTAAGTTGCATTTTCAAATCATATAACAAAATTAGAATTTTCGGACGATACTCTCCGAAAACTTTCTCATGCCAGCGCTCGGAATATATTCCCTTTAGGTCTATCCTTAATATTCCATGGTAGACCCGAGCAAAGAAGGGCGTCCAATAATCATACATCCCCTTCAAGATTCAGTATCTTGCTGCCTTTTCATAACAGACATAATTATTAATATTAAAATATCAAGTTTATCTAACTTGTAAAAACTTTATGATACAATTAAAAATTATTATCGGCTTTTATAAAAATATTTTATTTTCGGCCGATTATGTAAAAATTAACGTTTTTCATAACAAATCCCAATTATAAAGCAGTTCGTTATATTTCAAGAATTCCAATTGAATTCCGAAAAGATTATGTCGTATCTTAACTGCGCCTTCTGTTGCAAATTTTGTGAAAGAGGACTATTTCTACCGTCGGAATATTCTGCCCGTAAATTTGTGCTATTTTTAATCTTCAATTACATCAAGAAAGACATTTTCTTCGTGCTTTCTCGAAGCTGCTTCTCAGAGAAAGCCTGTTGATTCTGACGCCGGTAAATCCGGCGGATGGGAAACATCGTCTAGCCGGCGTTGAACTTTCTCGATACACAAGGCAACATAGCAACACAACACGGTAAAGCACAACAAGTGGGGGGGATGCTGGGGGTGGAAAGCCCGATAGATATACAGCCACCCGTGGCAGAGAGGCGCGCGTCGCCTGCGCCACGTGCTTTTCACCCCTCCTCGGTGTTTCTCCACCTCTCCCCTTTCTCCGTCTGTCTTCCTCTCTTTCGCTCGCTCTAAACAACCCCTCTACCCACTGATCGGCCGACCGTATACACCCCTGTCATTCCCCGCCCGTGGGAAACGCAGCCTCACCCGCGATACACCACGTGGCTGCTGCAACAGTTTCCACGCGGCACGTTGCACGTGCAATAATGCGATGGAAATAAAATTCTGATCGTGTGATAATATTAGCTCTATATATTATTTAATAGTTCTTTATTTATTAGTTCTTTTTTATTTATAAGTTTATAACTATCATAATTAATTTATTGCTGTTTATTTACCGTTAAATTGCTCGCAGCGCAAATAGTTAAATAGAAAATACTCCTATAAAAATGTTGTGACTTGTTATGTGACATGTGATTTTAAATCAAAGTTTAAAAAAATCACGTTACGAAAGATTGTTTCGTTTTTTGTATAAATATCGTGATTGCTACATTGTGAAATAACCTGTAAAATTATGATGCAAACTATGGTATAATTCTTCAAAAATCCGTCCGTCATTATTTCGCAACAAGCGTATCAACACATTATTATCGATTCGGGACGGATAAAAACACGCGCACCGGAAGCAACGTGAATAATGCGTTCCAGAAGAGCTTTCAGACGCAGCGAAATGTTATACAGTGCCTGCGGGGTTTGGTTTTGCGGGTGCCCACCCCGGGACTAACCTGAGGTAACCGACAGGCAGGCAGGCAGGCAGGCACAGGCAGGCAGACGGTCGGAGGCAAGTTAGGTCTCTAACAACGTAACCGAGACGTGCAACCTTGTAAATAGATGTCTGGAGCGTGCCAGAGCTCGCGCGCTACCTAGCTCGTTACATACGCGGGCAAGAAGGGTACAACGTCGCGGGGAAGTTCGCGCAGAGCTGGGCGAGCCACCCGGGCCCGGTCGTTGTTGTACCTCGTCATATATACCCAGCTTCTTACGTGCACACGCATGCACGCCGGTAATTAGTGTCTTAATGAACCCGCGCCGCGGGTAAGGAGCTGCGCAAATAATTGCCAGCGTGCGCGATCTCACCCAGCTTCGAGCACGCTTCCCTTGGCGCCGCCGGGTCTCGGATGCGAGGCGAGGGGAAGGTTTCTGAGCCCGGGGGTGGAAACACGAGTTTTTAAGTGTGATTGCGTGCGCGCGGAATAGCGGAGCATTAATTTAATGCGGCCCCGCGCTCGCGGCCGCGTGCGAATGTGCGAACGCGCCGCCGATTCGTCGCGAGTGTCGCCGTGGCATTATGACGTTTTAATGCGACGAAATTGCACGTTAGGAGCTCGGCGTATATGTGTGTGTAATAACGTGGCGCATTTACTGCCGATCGCGTGCAAAGCGGATTACACTTCGGATTACGGATATAATATGTTTACTGTTTCGTAGGTAAACGGAGCTACATGTTCCTATATAAGTGAAATAATTTGCAATCGAAGTATTGAACTATTTATGCCATAAAGATGAAAAATATACTTGATCATATTTACGAATTAAATATGTTTTGTTACACGGAAAGAACGGTTTTGCTGAAGTATCTAAAAATTTAGCCAGGTGCAAATCTGAAAATAATTATGTTGAATCATCTAAAATAATTATGTGGGACACTGAAGCATAATGACAATGCTGCAGAAAGTTTTGACATCCTAGCAAACAGGTTGAGCGTCCTACATAATTATTTTGGATAGTCCAATATAATGATTTTCTGATCTGTATCTGACTAAATTTTTTGATACTTCAGCAAAATCGTTCTTTCCGTGTAGATACGAGAATAACAATTACAAGAATAACAATTTTTTTTCTTGTAAAGAAGTTTTAATGGCCAGTCGTGTCGACTATACTTTATCTTAATTTTTCTTCTGTTTTCAATTTGAGGTATTTTTTAACAGAATTTAAGTTCAGGTTATGCCAAGGTATTTACTACTAGAAAACTATGAGAGAATATCTACAATAATTTTAATCGAAGTTTTCAAAAACGTTATATCTTCATAAAAATTTTATCAAAATGTTGAATTATCCCATTCTCGTACGATTCGTTACTATTTTTATTGTTACTTCAAACAGAAAAACAAGAAAAACGAGAGGAATTTTTTTATATATGTACATCTCTAAATAATGAATCAACGACAGTTACGGGTTGCGGCTGAAATTTTAATTCGCCAAATGACAGCGATAACTGCAGTAACGGTGCCTTCAGATTGTGATTAAGTTTGATCTAATTTTGATCGATGTCATAAACGGCTTCTTAATACCTTTTTCCGTTGTTTGCGACCCCGATTCGACAGGCAAGAAGGTTCTACTCGAAGAAGTTGATATTTTTAACGATACTTGTTCGCCTCTCCGACGCGAAGAAACACAATGAAAGAATATTTACTGTTTTTACTGTGCATTAAGTGCAGCCTGACGTAGGTCCGGCCGCTAATGCACCACCCTTATTCGACTTGGAACGACTTTTTACTTTACGACGGGCGATTTGAATTTTATATACTGCGATATTTGAATTACGATGCGACATAAAATACGATCGTCTCAGCGCGTGTGCGTTCGGGCCGCGCGCGTTTTTCCGATGACATCGATTTATTGGAGCAACATTTACGTACGAATATTACTTCGTTAATTTTGACGCCGTTGCATCATATTATTATACGTCAAAATTATACTTAATGACACGGTACGCAAGTAATACGATTTATTCCCAAAGATACTGCCTATATTTGATTTATATCTAAAATATTTTAGTCAGCTTTTCTTAAAGTGTGATTTGTAGGGAAATACGCAATTCATAGTTATAATGTGAAAATAGGGAAAGTAAGCCTATCTGCCTAGAATCTAAGGAGAATAAGAGAACATAAGAAATAACCGAAATTATAAGAAATGTAAGCATCACGTTGATTTCAATGTCACGTGTTCGCTTTTACAGATACATGAACACTGTTAAAAATAAACGACAGCACGTGACGCGTGATGTCTTCGCGCAAGTACTATTTCATTTTTACGCGACACATCACGATTTTTGCTCGCGACAGTGCTCGTTATGGGTGTCAAGTCTCGAGGATAAGGAACGTCGGCGATCTAGCAGAAGCGCGCGTATTGATCCTTCCATTTACACCGTATATCTTCGCTTTATGTTCTTTTGTACTCCATTCGCTACTTTCACGGTTTCAGATTTTTCGTTTCGTTCTCCTTCTTTCTCTTCCATCTCTGACTTAGCTAGTGGTACAAAAGTCGAGATTGATGGTCTGAGAAAATCTGAATATAGACAGCCAATCTCGAGCCGATTTACGTCATGAGTCTTTCCTCAGGTGGTTCATGCTAGATTTTTCTCTTTTTCACCTTGTCTCTTACCATCTTTGTAACACGATAGGTATAATCTTTTATCCCATCCCTATTCCTTTCTATTTCGAATTCACTTTCGATCAAATGCGTGATTTTGTTTCAAAAAAAGGTTTATGCATTTTATGTGACTAACTTTGGAAATAACAGCATGAACAATTGTGTTAAACTTAAATTGGATATAGTTACGCTTGGGAATGAATATCTCATACTAATATTTATTTATCGTTGTACTGCTTCTACGCTCATAGAGAATAAATAAAAGAAACACGAATTATTTCTGAAAACAGCATTTGGTGCCGCTGATTTGATTCTCTTAGAAGAGTGATTATGTGATAAATATAATAATCTATTTTTCTTTTACATTCCCTTCCCTTTCAATAAATCTCGAAATAGTGATAAACTGCTGTTTATAGAGCCGAGATTATGTAATAAAATAAAAATTATTATTGGTAAGCCTGTCTTTTCTGTCAAAAGTAATAGCATGACTTTTAATGGATACTTACTCTCGAAATGACAGATGACGTCAAACGGAATTTGCAGATGCGTGGGAAGTCGCCCGAAAATTCTATCCATTTCACGATATGTATTAGCACAAGAGCAGCCTACTGTCTAGTCCCGTTTAATAGACTGTCCCCCTCGCGTTACAAGTTCCTCAATATCGTACATAAAACGGGAGATTGTTTGGCCGTCTAATTAATAGAAGCGAACAGGATGCGCGTTAAACAGCGAACGCATACGAAGAGACAGCCGGTTCCCCGTGAAATAATGTCGGCTACTTCCGCAGCCGCGGCGGGCTCTGATCAATACCCACGTCTTTCGTCCCTCGGTACGAGACGTGCACGTAGGAACATCCCGACGGTAGCCTCGCATCGGAAGGAAGTGAAAAAAGAAGAGAGAAGGCGCGGGGGAGGCGAGCGAAAGGAGGCGACGCGACGGAGAGGGGAAGAAAAGCCGAAGGATTCTGCGAGTCTGCGGTAATCGCACTTCGCCGAAGACTCTTGCTCCGTCTTTTTCCGCCTTCTTCCCTCCTCCGTTCTTCCTCCCTTGAAAACCTATGCCCGGCCGAGGGGGAGAGGCCGAGAGGGGAATCACGTGGCCGGGACACCGGCGAATATCGAGTGGGCGGATGGCCAGAGGAGAGAAAGAGAGAGCACTGCGCGCGCACTTTGATGTGTGCGCTCTCCCGGCGAGGCTAGACACGGCACCCACGCTCATACTAGACGTCGAGCTCGGCGAGCATGCGTGCGATGGGCGCGTATGTGCACCAAGCTGCACACATGTGCAACAAGCGAGCGTAGCGGTTTAGCCCAGGATAGAGGCCCAAGAGGAGACGAGAGACGTTGGCAGCAGAGTAGTGTTGATAATAGTGGTGGTGGTAGTGGTAGTGGTGGTGGTTGTGGCGGTGCGTCCTCGTCCTCCCTGCTGCCAGCGACAGTACGCCGGCGGTGGTGGCTAGGAAGGATGGGAGGGAGGTAGGGAGAGCTGTCGGTGGAACTGGAGAGAATAGAGATCCTTGATCTCCTCCTAGGCGACGGAGGGTAGGAAGGGAGAGAGAGAGAGGCAGAGTGAGGAACGCTCGGATGAGAAAGTCGGAGGAGCGCACACGGCAATACGCGGAGGAGAAGGAGGAAGTAGAGAGGGACACGAGAGAGCGGGCGTGTAGGCGGACCGGAGAGAGGAATTCCACGGAGGCGTGTCTTCCCCGGCGCACCAGGTGCAAAGGTGCGCGAACGCGACGTCGCCACGCCTTTTCCACGGGACCGACGGTGGTCCGCGACCGCACGACGTCGACAGCGACGACGAAGACGACGATGAGGACGAGGACGAGGACGACGGCGACGATGTCGGCGTATTATCGTGTCATCCTTGTCCAGTCCGGTACGGAGGCGCCGCATCCGTCCTGCTCGAACGTCTCACTATGCCTGGAACAACTCGCATCTCTTTCCCTCCCTCCCGCGGCACCACCACGGTACCATCGTATACCGCGACCTCGCTTCCTCTCCGCTCCTGTCTTACTCCGTGCCACCCACTACCTAGCGGGGGTACTATGTTAACGGACGGGTCGCGTCCGACCTACCACCGCCATCCCCACGTCCAGAATCCAGCTTCTGGTGTCAACGTCCCGGAGTTTCCACGGGTTTCTCTCCTGAATATGCACCTTCTACGCGCGCCGGGTCGCGGGGCACCGGGTGGGAGGAAACGGGGATGGGAAGCGGTTGGGACGGGCGGTGCAACGGGATTCTTTCTATCTTTCCCGATGCTCGCGACTGGAATGCGGGATGACAGTATTCGCCATCACGTAGCGCGCCCGCCTCGGTGCACGGTAAACAGAAATGAGGGAGGTCGCAGACGTGATCGTGATTTTCTCTTCTGGAAAGTGCAACGGCAGACCCGGGTGGGGTACCTGTTTGATGGGTGGTAGTCGATAAACTGCTTTTTGGGGAAAGAATTCGGAGGATAGGCGTGCGGAGTCCTTGGGCTTCTGTATTGCTCGCATTATAATTCCATCGACGATATCTTCTTCATGGATTTCAAACTTTGTTTGGAAATGAATAAAAAGTAGTATCGAAATGTAAGTTATGTAAGTAAATTACGTTTGTGCCAAGCACGCAACGTAAATATTCTTATATGCTTCATTAATTTACAATAGATTTGCGTTAATAGAAGATTATAAATCTAAATTTGGTAAAGTTTGACGCTACCTTTACCGCTGACGTTCAATTTGATATATGCGAGAAATTCATTTATTTTAATTTACTTCATTTGATAATGAAATTGTCGTTACAGGATTTATTTTACGAATGTCCAAAAGCGGGACATTCTAAATATAACAGGAGCTAGCTTTGTTGCGCGGAAAGTTATTTTATGATATGCGCAAAAATAATCAAAAATTTTCTGAAGTTGCAAGAGACGTAATTAATGTATTGATCGTTATGCAAATTTTTATTTGACTGGCGTCTAAGTTTCTGACAGGAATATATAAACGTCGAATTTTGTGCGTTGAACCTTTTAAAATTATAATTTAAAAAATTCAAACAAGAAATAACCCCATCCTAAAGAAACATTGCAATGGACACTGTGCATCTACGTAATTAATGTGATATTAATTACCTCAACATGATAATAAAATGAAAATGTAGATTTAAATATAATTGGATTTTTTATATTATATTTGACTCAAATATTAGGTAAATGTGCTCAGACAGGATATTTCATTATAGTTTGTATTAATAGGCGTTCATGGAAAATGTAATATATGGTTGAAAGTCGTATTTGGAACTGCATAAGATTTGAATAGCTTCAGCAGATTCCATTTAAGAAAATATGAGAACCATTACTTACTCTTTCTGTTTCTACTCTCTATTATATCCACTTATACGACCAAAAAAAAATCTCTTTAAAATCTTTTCTAAATGTACACTAATAATAACGTATTATTAATTATTCTAATTTTGACATATCTTGTAAATGGATCATTGGTACATTTATATTTGATCAAATTCTCAATGATAGCGTTGTCATTTACATCTCAAAATATTTAATGTATAGGACGTTCTACAAGCATTTGCTTTAAATAAAATACATGATCTGCCAAAATTACAAATTTTCATTGAAACATATAAATTATTGTGGATATAAGCATATAGCTAGTTGTTTATTCAACGATAAAATTCCGAGTTTAAACGATAAAATTCTAAACTCCAGTTTCATTTTTCTTCTAGTAAACGAATTCCGCTTTAAAATCAATTATTATGTTATAATCATTAATTGTTATTCATGTATTCTTGGCTGACAAATCTCAGAACTGACATAAAAAGAAGTAGATTTGTTTCAGAGTACACGGAGAAAATTTTATATTAAAAATTACTATGTATGGCACTAGCCGTGGACCATGCTAGAATTATAAAAATTTTTACTATGTTTTTACAAAAGAGTTTAATAATTATTAATATAATAATATAGTAAAAATTTTTATAATTCCAGCAATGGTCCACGGCTACTGTCATACATAGTAATTTTTAATATAAAATTTTCTCCGTGTATTATACTCATTTAAAAATTGAACCAACTTATTAAGTCTTCGCGAGATGTTAAATCGGCTTCGCGATGCAAGCGAATTATGGGAGACACATTCGCCGAAGATGCCTCTCATCCCCTATAGAGTTTCTAATCGCGTCTGCCGACGGCAGGTTCGATTTTGGCTCCGTGCGATCCACGATGCATCGCGCCGTACGCGACATTTCGCATCCTCGTAATCGTCTGTCCTCTGCCGCAGTTATTGCGTTCCCCCGTCGTTTTGCCCGGGATCCTTCAGCATCGGGTCGGCGATCCTCCGGCGACTCCTCTCCGCGTTCTCCTTGCCATCGTCTTCAGCGAGAGCCACCCTCTCCCGCTCACCCTGCTGCCTACCTTCCGCCCACCCCCTTTCTCTCGCGATTCCATTTCTGCGTTGTTGAACTATAACTCTCTCTAGGAAGGCAGTGGCAGCTATTACGCCGGCTCCTAAGCTATTACGGCATCTGGGAGCCTCGTTGGTGCTGCTCCGCAGAAACGACGGCAACCGAAGAGGTGGGCACGAGAGGAGGAAAGCCGGAGAGGTGAAAGAGACAGAGAAAAGAGAGAGCGAGAGAGAGGAGAGGAGGGAGTCGGGTTAGGTGAAGTGATGTATTGAGATCCCATTGTATCCACGGAATCCCCTAAGATTGCCAAACGACGCCCTCTCCTCCAACCACCACACCCCCTCCCGCACCCGCTTGCATAATACGTCACCGTAGAAGGCGAATCTCCGACCTACCTCGACGCCAAGCGGAAGGAGGCGTATATTTCTCCTCTGCATTCTTTTTTTCTTGTTCGCTTTCCCCCCCTTGTCCCTGCCGCCCTTCATCCACATCGACGCTCTTCTTAGATTTCTTCGCGGATGCATGCAGTATTTATGTGGGGGAAGAGAAGATGGCTGACATGGAGTTAGGAGAAGTCTGTCTTTCGAGCTCTGAGCTCGCCGTTCTTCTTATTTGTCGTGCACAGCATCGGATGACAACAATATTGAAATCGAAATATTAGTTTTAATGTTTCGCGAATTAAAAAAAAGAAGGTGTATTAGATTTTTTATTCATCCGCTAATGAGCGCAATTAAAATCATCAAATGTGTTGTGTATAAAATTGATCTAAACAATTTTTTTGAATGCTGTACTTTATGAAAGAGAGATGATTTCTTCTTAAGAAAACTTACGTAATATTAACAAAATGAACGCGGTGTGCTCCGATTTTTGTATTTTTCTCTTTGTTCCGTGTAGAATTTTTCTTCCTCCTGTGTCTCTCTTCCCTATGCGATTAGAACTCCACGGAATATTCATGTAGTAAGGGCAGGCGAAAAAACAACGTCGCTACCGTCAAAATCATCGCTCTCTTCGTCGTTCGCGCTGTCTCTTTTCTTTCTCTCTTTCTCGTTACTCCGGCCATTCTATACGATGCCTTTAATAATACGGCGCTGCCGCGCGGCCGCAGCCGCGTGCAGTATTGAGAATGGCATAATATCGGGTCGCCCTCTGATATTGCCAAGGTTCGCGATGGTGGCGTCGGTGGAAAGGAAAAAGAGGACGGGGGAAGGGCGTAGGGGACGAGACCGAGAGATGAGACGCAAAGCGCGAGACCGACAGATGCCGAGCGGGAGAAATTCAAATTTTTGCGCGGGTGCCTGGCGGTTGAGCAGCGGCGCCGTTCAATAACAACCTTTATTATTTTAACGACCTACGTCCGCGGACTCCGCCACCTTTGTTAGGCGACCCCGTACGTGCGAGGCTGAGGAGAGTCACCTTCGGTCGTGCGGGATCGCATGTCTTCCGATCGATGATGACTGTCACGGGTTACCCGCGGGGTGATTACATATCTGTGTTTTCCGATCGAATCTCGAGTGAATTTTTTGAGCTGCGAACGGGTTACTGATATCCGGTTATTTTATCGAATGCATAAGATAAAGTTAAGCGCTGGCGGCGAAGTTAATGAAGGACACCGTTCTTTTTCATAGCGAATCTTTCCGATCATATAGTTTGGGTCATTTTCAATTCAAAATTTATGAAGATCTCTGCATGCTCAGTGCCACGAATCAGCGTTCTTTCATATTATCGTACCACCAACCGCCTTTTGATTCCTTTTGTTACGTCGAAGGATTTTTATATTTTTATCAATCTCAAAATATACCAGGATTAGAGAGGTTGATTAGAGATATGTTTTAAATATTCGTGAATTAATTATACATTCAGTTTGTCCGGAAGAATTCTTATAATTCTTCCCGGAAATCTCACTCACACGGAAAGAACGGTTTTGTTGAAGATCTAAAAATTTAGTCAGCTACAGATCTAAAAATAATTTTATGAGACCATCAAAATAAATATGTAGGATGCTCAAGAATATCACTTTTGCAACATTATGGTTATGCTTGAGAGTGTCGCACATAATTATTTTGATAGTTCAACAAAATTATTTTCGGATCTGTATCTGGCTAAATTTTTAAATACTTGAATAAAACCGTTCTTTCCGTGTCTTTTCAAAAGCGTATATTTATTGTCAATTCAGTAAAGCTATAAGAGACGGAAATACAATGTAAAAGAGTATTTCAACGGTGATCATTATGTAACAGTCAAGTGCACATGGCAAAAATCCACGATATTTCCGATGCGCGTAGATCAATAAGACTCGTTTCTTCGCGTACGAGCGAAGGCAGAAACTAACATTTCCTGACCATATGGTACTATACTTTAGTTAAAAATAAAGCTCTTCTTGTAGCGATCGCCATGTCTCTGCGATAAACTCTGCGATCAGTTCTTTTTCTGGAAAACTACGCGTTCCAACCTTTCTGTGTAATGTCATTATTATACTAGTTATATATAATATATTTCCACTAGAGCATTCTAACAATAGCGAGTCGACATTTTTCTGCAAAGCTCGATTCTGCCTAACTGATGGTTGAGGCACAATATTGACACATTGTAAGACGTGTAATAATTAAATATGCCATTTTTTACATTATTGTCGTTAAGCGCAAATATTTTTTATTCAAGCGTCCATTTTTTAATCACTACACGGAAAGAATGGTTTTGATGAAATATCTAAAAATTTAGCCGGATACAAATTTGAAAATAACTTTGTTGAATCATTAAAATAATTATGTAAGACGCTCAAGCTAATTGCTGAAACGTCACAATTTTTCGCAACAGTATCATTATGTTTGAGTGTCCGGGATAATTATTTTGATGGTCCAACACCATTATTTTCAGATATGTATCTGGCTAAATTTTGAAATACTACAGCAAAATCGTTTTTTTCCGTGATTAATATAAATGCGTTATGACTTTATCGCAAAATATTTTATTGTACAGCGTAAATTGTGCAAGTACATCTGCGAAAACAAAAGTTCTTGAATACTCTTACAATTGCGTGTTTGGTTGTCATTATTACATGAGGATTCTTGAATCAAGTGCGCGGGAGTAAACGCAGCTTTTAATTGGCAAACGGCCAATCTGCTACTGGATGAACAAACGAATACAAATATCGACGGATGACCTGCAAATGCAATTTGCCCATCATCGTGACCACGACACGACACACGGAGGGCGTTCGGGCTTGCATGGGATGGGGGTGAGATCAATATTTGGTAAATATTTGTGACGAGTCGAAACAACGGGCTGATCGAAAGGCCCGAACGCGGAATATGCATTACAAACATAGATTTTATTGGAAACGATCAAAATATCGTGTAAAGTCAATTGATCGGCATTGTCAAAAAAATTTTAATTGACTCTGGTATGAATAGTTACATATGATGATATTGGATTCTGCGGAGAAGATCGATAGCAATGTGCATGAATAGAGCATGTTGTTGCAGTTGAATATTCAATGAATTTGCGTTTATATAACAGCAAATCTATTTGAAAATGTTCTTTGCGATTTAGAGAGTAGACATATATTACATTTCTTTGAAATAACTATTTTTGCATACAATATTCCTCGAAATATTCCACGAGGTATTTAATTAAATATGCACAGCAAACTTTATCACTATCATTGCGGTACAGTAGGCGAAAAGTTTCATTGTATTTTTGCTAAAACCAGAAACAAAATAAAACTTGTGACAAAATTTTCCAGCGGGAATTTCTGCAGGAATATATTTCAGGACATCGGCGCCGAATGTTCGCTACATGAGGCGACTTCTGCAGGAAATGGTTGGAAAATTACTTCAATGTATTTGAGATGTTCCTGTAATATTACAATACTTACGTATAATTTGGGTTTTAAAATTATTATTGTACATTAATTTTATCACAGCTGATAATCCAAGTAATGAAAAAAAACATAGAATTGGTAGAATATTACATTGCTCCGAAACGTAATATCTAATATCAACTTAATATTTTACAACTTAATATTCTCTTATACTAATATAATTTAACTTACTCCTTAATTATTAAATTCTGTTAAATAATATTTAAATCCTAAGGTAAAATTATTTTCCTTATCATAGAAGTTATCAATAGATTTGCCGTAAAGTACTCAAACAGATATGCCGCGTTAATTTCGTGTGAGAAATCGATAAGAAAATGCGTAGGTATAACGACGTCATCAAAACGTCACGAAAACGTACAATATATCGAACGTTGCTGATTACAGTGCTGGTTACACGAATGTAGCTATAAAAAATACGGTTTCGTACGTCATCGATGCTATAGTCGTCTTAGTATAGTCAGACGTTTCAGTGACATCCATAATTTGCGATATGAACCATTTCGATTGATTTAAAGTAATAGATCAGAAATATTTAATGCCTGAAAAAGTTTGTCAAGGCTTTTTTTTACCATACTTTCAAGAAGGATGACATTTAAAAGAATAAATAACTAGATAATTAATCGCGATAAATTCTGCAATAAGAATTACAAGTTGCATTCATTTTTCCAGTATTCTGATCTTATTATAGAACTTTGTCGATTCGCGGTACTCGAATAGTCGAGCACGGCAATTGTTAACATATATCGTAAATGGAAGCGACACGTTAAAATAGATATTTTCACAGGGCGGATTAGGGTTCGTCGAAAAGGTCTTAAAGCGTTACGATAGAGTTGCTATGTATATAGCGATATCCCACAACATCGAACAAACACATGGCCGATGGGAATTTATTTTCCCACTGGATTGTGATACCGGGCTAAGGTTTAGCGAGATATACGTGAATAAACAATCCTAACATATGTTCTGTGTCACTTGTCATGCGGTTTCGAGGGTAACCGATTGCAAAATCGGCAGCCGTGCGATTATATTTTCGCATACACAGAATTATTATTTTGTTACAACTTTCACGTCAGTGTTTCTTTTGGATTTATATATTCATCATAAAATACCGTAATTTGGAATATTATATTTTATCGCTTACTAGTAAAGCGTACATATGTATGATCCATGTAGAATTACACTGATCATACGTTGAATGTTTTATTTTATGTATGATAAAATAAATTTACTTGTACCAGCAGAATAAATGAATAATAATTTTGGATAAAAAAAATACGCAATAATTTTGCAGAACATAAACTTGATATTTTATTGGAATAATCAAATGTGTGTAACCTATCTATCCTAATATGCTGTTTGTTTTGGCTATGAAATGTAGGGTCAAAAAAATTGTCGCGATAACATAATAAGTGAAATCAACAACTTGAAACACGCACTTTAACACTCATTAACTTTGTCTTGTTAAAAAATCGGCAACTATTATCTGAAATTTTCTTGTTGGCACGAAGACTTTATTTTTTTTTTCACACAATTGCAGACCAGGCTGCATCAATTTCGCTGACTATCACGGATATCGGTGGAGAGACGCCTAGAGTCCTTGGACTGCAGGATATGAAGCTAGGCGGGCGAAAGCGCAACTCCTCGGAAAGTTCGCGCTCACGGAAGCGGCACGATAAAGCCGTCAATTTTCACCCTCAATACCGTTTGTCTCCGGGAAAGAAAGAGGAGTAAGCGCGGCGGGAGACGGCCAAGAGAGAGGGAAAGCCCGTCGGAAGGCGGGAGACATTTATTACGACTTTAACTGGACTTTGTGTTTATTCAACGACTGTTGCTCTCGCTTACCGTCTCCCGTCGGCCCTTCGAAGTTCCGCAACACCGGGGCGGACTTCGTGTACTCTCAAACAACCTCTTCCCAGCGCGAAATTCTCGGCACGTAGAACGGCCGTCCGACTCGGTCGCTTCAACCCCCTGTCACGCGAGCCACCCTTCGCGAGAGAATCTTTCACTTTATACGTCGTGGACAGCGATCTCGTTGCCTTCGATCCGTCTCATCCTAGCGTGTCCTTCTGAATATCATTTCGTAGCCGTCTACTCCTATCCCTTTATTCTTGTCAGATACGACCTTTTCCAATGTATGATCTTTTCTCGATCCGTTTCGTGCGGCCGTCTTTGAAGAAGAACTTATAAAACTCTGACGTCATATTGGTTCATAACCAAGTGTTTTTCAAATTTCTAAAAAAGGCAGATTGAAACGGGACTGTACGATTCAGGCGTTTTTAAAAGTAAAACTTTTTCACAATTAAACAATAATATTTTTATAAGAAAAATTTAATTATTGTATGATGTATTAAACACACTTTTCTTTTCTAAATCAAAATTGATCATTTCTCTCACTTTATTCAAATTTTCATTTCTTCGAGTTTTTCAATTTGTTTTGAATAGCTTCCTGGTCTCATCAGGAGAATCGATGAATTCTAAAAGAGCTATCTTTGCATTCGTTTCTCCTATGTTTAAGCTCTATTCACAAAATCTTAATCTCACGATTTTTTCTAATTTAACGCGGCAGAGCTTCGGGAATATTCGTTTTTTCACGAAAAAATTTACATTGTCTTCTAATATAATTTCTTTGAAATAGAAATATATGCGAATATTAATTTCTATAAATATATATAGAGAAAAAATATATCTATAAATATTCAAAAGACGAATAGACTTATGAATCCGCTTTAATTGAAATCATATCATTTAAATAAACTTAATTGATAATTTTATTGCGACACACATTTGAGCTTTCATATTTTGTATCTTTTTGTTGTATCTCTCTCGCAACTTAATTACGTATTTTTGCTGTATTTTTGCAATGCGGTATTACAAAATTGAACAAATATTTTAATCTTCCATTCAATGATCGCAAACTTGCGTGTTACACACGCAGAAAAATCGTCACGTTCTGTTTTCGCTTCACGATTCCCTGCCGGCGCGAAGATTCGCGACGCGAAACACATCGAGCGGAAGAAACGGGCGCAACTTCGAAAACTCGACGTCCTGCGACGTCGGAGCGCGCGGGAAGCAAAGTAAAGACAATCGCGTACAATTGGCACATGAAATTTAAAGGAGGGGTGACTCGTCGTACGGGTGGAAAGGCCGGCGGCTCACTCAATACACCCGCGGTGTTCGAGCCCTTATTCTTTTCTCGTCCTTCCGCCTCGCTGGAAATTTACATTTCCTCCCTGCTGCTGGAACTGTCTGTTTATCCCGCTTTCTTTTAAAGAGCCGCTGGTGGCTATGCTTCCTCTCTCCCCTACCGCCACCCTCGTACTCCTGTAAATCTCCCTTTCGCGCCACCGACCCCCTTCGGTACTACCCTTCGAAGAACCCGCAGCACCTCATCTTGTGCTACACAGAGACAATCCTCCATTTACGGCGCAGATTACGCTTCGTTGGCCGATAATCGAAAATATGCCATCGAATAACGCTCCGGAATTATTTGTAGCTCCTTCGACCGCCCTTCTCGCGATGAGAGACAATCGGCCCCCCGGAAGGCAGGGTCGAGAGATCGTGAAGGGTCGAGCTAGTTGACGGGACGAATTTTTAGAATATTTTCAGTCATGCCGCGATTTAAATGAGAAGGAATTTTTGTTCCGCTAGCTGTAGGAGTATTAATCCAATGCAAAGCACTACATTGTTATTTAATTTCGAAATTAATACAGAAATAAAAATGCTTTGTGCAAGCTACAAACGGGCAAACACACACCCACGCACGCACACGTGATTAATTTTCACAATTTAATAAAAAATTGTACTAAACAGTTATAGCTAATTTTATTATACGTTACTAAAGATTTTATGTGTTAATTTGAATGTTCTTACTTGCTATAACAATGTAATAAATATTATTATAGAAACGAAGTGTTAATTGCACGAGCTTCAATTTACTAATAACTTTTAACTGTAAAATACGGTGCCACCGCATAAAGTTGCATAAACTCTCTCTCTCCACGGTGCCGTATCGTCATACGAGCGCGGAAATTTATTTAAGCCAAACTTTATATTCTCCTCGCCTCATTGTACACATTATCATTTAATTCTCCTATACGTTGCGTCGCGGCGCACTTGACATCCGAGCGTAAAGGGCTAGAATTCATTTAATTCAAACTGCAGGTAATATATTTCCCTTATAAATATTACCGCCCCATTACGAAAAGCCGCCCGCGCGCTCGCACGATGCTTCGTCGCGCCATCCGGTGGTTTATTAAAACATCCAATTTCGTATATTACTCGCTGGCTCTTATCTCTCGCGACGGAAGCGCGTCTCTCGCGCGTGAAAGGCGGCAGATTTCTCTCTCCCGCGCTCCCGTATCCGCTACCCGTTGCGCCATTTCGGAAACGTCGCTCAATAAACGGGAGAGGGATCAGCATTCGCGGCGGGACGTAATCCATGGATCAGATGCCGAAATCAGCGGGTAATTGACGCAATTTCTCCCACTTTCCCTCCCCCCCCTGCCGCCCCTCCCGTCGACGCGATCCACCCTCGTAAGAATCCCGCGAGCCGTTAGACCGGAAGGCCGACGAAGACGCCGCGCCGGCGTGGGATCGCGAAAAACGGAGATAAGAAATATAAGAGAAAGCGGGGGATGTCGCAGTTAAGAGACCACAATCTCTTTTTCACGAATCGCAGCGTCGATTCGCCGGCTTCGGCCCGTAGTCGTGCGACTCTCAGAAGAAGCGAACCTTTAATAAAGAGCTTAAGCGAGCTAAATAGAAACATTTTTCCGTTGGCTTGGCTCCGCTCGCTTCCCGGCTCTTGGCTCCGTTGCAATGAAATGAGTCCCGGCTGCTCGTGCATAAGTAATCCGCAGATGAAGGTATCCCGCGGCCTCCATCTAGTCTAGCCCCTCCGCTTTCTTCCTGGAAAGTTACTACACTGACGTGTATCGCCCCCGTGGCTCTTTCAAATCCTCGAGTCGAGTCCACCCGCGCTGTAACGCACTGCTGGATTCGGCGACATTGTTTAAAATTGTGCATTGTGCGAGAATTTCTTCTTCTCCGATGTGGATTTTATATAATTTCGGACCGCGATGCGACTGGACTGAATATGAAATATGTCGTATCCATCTCAAATTTCTGAAAAAAATATTTGTTGTGTACAGTGAAAAAATAGTTATTTGTGTAACAAGTGCGGGAAGTTGACAATTGGACACGAGCGCGGAGAAGGCGAATGCGATCACCCGCACGAGTTTACAATTGTCAACTCGCACGTGTTACACACACTATTTTATATTACACGTGCGTGGAAAGTGGCCCATTACGCGCGTTTCTTTTCAAGAAAGACTTTCCACGCACATGTTATATAAAAATTCTTGGTAAACTTGTGAGATGCATTTAGTGTAATACTCTTTTTCAAGTATTTGATTATTATTACCGATTATAATAATAATAACAAAACATTTTGTATAATAATTATAAACATTTGTAATAATTAGAAAAGAGCAAATTTTGTTTAGTTGAGCCAACTAAATTATGTAATACTTATTATACGTTTAGTTGAAACTATTTCACCAAGGTGCTTGGTAACATTAACCAAGCCTGGATTTTTATAACCAAGCCTTTCTTTCAGTGTACATATCCAGATTTTAGAGAAATATTTTTTATTTTCTTAAAGATACGAAGAATAGACAGGATCTCTCAGTTACATGAAATTTTCGATTATAAGCTCAACATAAAATTATAGACGAATAATTTCTACGTCGATTGCAATTTCCGGGACAATCTGTCGCGGCACTATGTGGAAATCCCAAACAATCCACGTATCTCTTCGAACTCCGTCGCAAAAAAGGGGGTCGGGGGAGGGGTGCAGGACCGTTAATCACGCCGGCAAATTCTTCGCACCACATTTTTCATTGACGTTCCGCAGAGCGGAGCCCGCGTGTCGGTGGCACGGCGGGCGCGCCAAGGAGGCAAAAGTGGCAACGCCAACCGTTGGTTGGCGCTCGAAGCCGCCTGTCGAGGGAAGGATTCAGTAATTATTCGCCGTAGGCTTGAAAAATTGCTGCCTAATCCTGGAATCGATAGTCCTATCGTAGCACGTGAGAGCGTAAAGAATAGTCGCACCCTTCTTCGCTCGCGTTCCCTTTTTTTTTCCACGACGAGGGAGGGTAGAAGATCGTCTCTTCAGAAGACGTCGCGCGATATCGTATATATATAACAAGAGTGCAGTATTTTCTTCATTTATTATCGGATGAGTACATATGAAAGAATTGTTGATCGAACAGCATGATGTATAACAAAAGTATTCAACAAAAGTAATAGTAATAAATAAGATCAAAAAAGGGCAAATGAGAGTCAGTGCCGGATCTAGGAGCACAAATTAGTATGTAATTAACATTTACAAACTACATGGATGAAAATGAATTCATAAAAAATGTTAAAAGATATAAATGTTTAAACGTTTCGGCTCCTATTTGGGCCATCTTCAGCGCAAAATTCGTTATTTCATTCTCTATTCTCCATTACACCCAGAGCGTAATCTTCACGCGAGACGTTGGTTACAAATGGTTGGTAGGCCGAAAAGTAATAGTCATCACAATTATAAATTGATAATTAATCTTATAATTATTTAAAGAAGATTTATAATATCTGACTCATTATAAAAAATAAAAAAAATTATACTCAGTATAAAAAAAATCTTCACGAATATGTTGAAAAAAATATTAAAAAAAGATATTTTAACTACATTGAGATCGCAGGGATTCGTCATTAATGGAAACTCTTAATTCCTTCTTTACGGAAAATATGTCTCTCTAGAATGTGAAAGATCTTATGTTAAATTACTCTCTGACAACAGAGATTTGTACCAGCTTTTCGATATTAATCCTTTCAAAGAGTCCTTTAGTCTTAAATCTTTTCCAGGTAACGATTATTATATCTACCATGCATATACTATGCATATAGTAGATGAAAAACGAAAAACTTTTTGAGAATTATTCAAGATCTTTAGAAAGCTTATCTAGCCTCGATTTCTCCATCTTTCGTTACGTTTGCAATACATCATTCAAAAACCACCCTTGTGTCGTTCTAAAGATATAGCGCAGACACCTTGCAAATAAGAATAAGGGAGGTGAAACTTTAGGGTGTCGATGGATATATACGCCTCGACGTATCCAATCATTCCCTTATTACGATATCGATATATTATTTTTATAATACGGCAGTGTCGTGGGGTGCCTCTGGCCCTGTACGACGATACTCGCCTCTCGTCTCCCTTTTCGGGTAGAGTGGAGAGGGTTCTTTAGATTTGCGGACGTAGTTATCGATTTTAGGGTGAGTGTCCTTTTCTCCCTCTTTCTTTATTTCAATGTAACTTTGAAGTTCTTAGTTTCTATCTATGATATGTCGATTGCATTTAAGTCGCCTTACAATTTTATTGAAGAAAAATGAGGGATTGTTGAGATTGGTCTAAAATAATGAAGGAAATTAGCTGTAAATCTATTTAGCACTAGAAGTGGCGAGCACGAGTAGTCACTATCGAAATATCTTTCGCATTAAGAACCCATCTATGAACGACTACACCGAATTCGACTACGTATCGCACAGACCAACACACCGACCTTACACTTACTTATCTCCCCCGAATCCACATACTACATTTAGTAGCGCCGATAAACGTCCGCAACGTCTGGCAAGTTCCGCATCAGGAATCCCCGTCCGGATGCCTCTACTCTTCCCTGAAATTCTTCCTCGCCGTCACGCGTACACGTATTCGCCCGACCTGTCGCGACCGTACATAGGTATCCCGACGTGCACACATATATATCCCGAGACTGGATTAAATAGAGGACGAAGGATCTACCCTGGTAATCGGCTCGTCTCGCGAGCTTGCAGGCGATGTATAATTTATAAAACGGCATTAAATTGTCTATGTCGCAACGGCGACAGCGGCGGCGGCGGCTTCTGGCTCGCGACGCTCTCTTCTTCGGGGGATATATACGAGCCGCGGTTGGATGGAGGTTGAATTCGGGGGTGACGTAGCGGAGGAGGACATATTAGCTCGACTTAAGGCGTGGCGTAATGATCTCCAGGCGAAACCGTCTTATTCCGAGCTCGCAGCAGGCGCCGAAGGGGGTGGCTTCGAGGGGGTTGCGGGCAGTCAGGCGAAAATAAGTGCGAGCTACCCTCTCCGCGGGCACCCTTGATTGTGGGCCATGACTCCTCTCGCGGGGTTCTGCGACGCAGTATAAAGTAATGTCCTCACCGCTGAGGGAGAGAGCGGCGAGAGACAGAGAAAGAGAGACGGAGGGTAAGCTTTAAAATCGGCATCAAACGCCACCCTCACCGCAAATTTTTATTCATTGACACTACACGGCTGAGCACCCTCGAAACTCGCGGGCTAAAAGGTAGAGGTTAAAGTAGTTCGTCCTCATCGCGTCTCCTCAAGAATGGTGAATTATTCTTACCAAACGGGATCGCTTCAAAATTGCATGCCATCCAAAGCGACGCATTTTGATATAAATGTTTTATAACATAACATAAGTCCATTATGATTTACATTTTTAACATCGGCAAGGAAATTATATACCGACTAAATTGTATATCTGATTCTACCGCGTTATATTTTGAAGACATTCTAATAATTAATTTTAATGTATAAAAACTTGATATCTAATAGTTTAAATAAATTTTGAAAGATTTTTATATTTGTTATTTTATTTATTAAAAAATATTAAATGTGTGAATTATGATTTTCGTATTCGCATTTCCTGGCAAATGTATACGACAAAAATCGCCAGGTTACAGAGAAGATCTATTTACGGGTTAAGAACGATGTTCCCGAAGACGGTGGAGCAGTCCTTATAAATTCAGCGCAAATTTACTGCGGAGCTATGGATCAAGCCTCGAGCATGGGGTATTCGGGTTGGATTAGGGACGAAGTTGCAATTCACTTCGATATATTTACTGTGAGAACGGTCAGGCTCCAAGAGTAGCCATCTAAGTATGGATGGACAGAACGGCGGTCGGTTTTTCCCTTTACCTTTTAGAGTAAATAAGGACCTTCTCCCGTACATATATGAACGTGTATATTTTTGCCGGTAGCACACGCACGTTCGCACAGTTGCGATCCATACGTGCCAGTTTCCTTCGGGTTTCCTCTGCCTCCGCAGTGATTTATGGAGTTTTCCTCGACTGGCAGCTTCATCCCTTGCCCTCGATTCTCGGATGTTCAGCAAAATGAGGGTATTTCCGCGATATGCGTATTATCGAGCGTGTCATGACATTTGTAAGATATTACCTGCGTCTTCATCTCTCGCGCCGATACATATATATCTCATATATTTAAAGCAGAATAACATCGATCCAAATTCGTAGGCAGAATGTAAACTAATAATTTTAAAAAATTAATTAAAGTGTAATCTTTAAGGATTCTCAACATTGAAGAATGAAATTCAAATATAATATTGAATAAAATTTTTTTACGATTAGCTCAATATAAATTCCGTCAAGTTATTCATTAAGGAAAAACTGTTATCTGTGCACGATTTTTATTAAGTTCTAAGATAGCAGTTAAATATCCTTGTTGAAATTTTATGAGCATAAAAATTTTATAATTGTTTTTTACTGTATTAGAACTTTATAAAATTAATCTTTCAAATTATTCTGATTATATAATTCGGACTCCTTGTAGAAATAATTTCACGTTGAAGAGACAAAGAAAGGGAAAGTTTTCGACGCACATATGCAGATAGGATTATATGACTAATCCTATTGTATTAAAACGATAATTATTGGTCTTTACGTCGCACGATTTTGAAAAAGGAAACAATCGTAAAGTCTCCATATGCACGTAAAGCCCAGTAAACCTCTTAAGCTTAACTGTAAAGCGTCCAAAGTTACCTTTTAGTGGGTGATTAGCAAAACCGAGCTCACCTTTTCAGGGGCCAATTACAGGAGATTTCGACATAATCCTATTACCTACATTAGCTCATTATTGCATAACTGTATCTGGTCGTATCAACCGCTTAGTCGTGTATGTCTGTAGGATTCCTGTAAAGGTCGATTTTAAGGGTCATTTCTAAACTCTCTGATATTATTCGTCCTTTTTAAGCTTTTCTCCTGAGCAAGTTCCCCGACTATATTTACATTACATTCTATATAACGTATAAATTTTACTTGCGATATATAATGTATATGATTTTATGTGTTAATAAGCTTTTTAATTTATTTATTTAGTTATCATTATCGAATAAAAAATAATATAATTTAGACGGTAGTGTATAGTCACTACATGTAGATTACATTTTGCTTTTACAATTTATAAATTTATGCAAAACTTATATATAAAAGCGGTATTCCTTTAATTCATTAATTCTTTATTATGGACAACATTTGCGCCACTCGTTTTTACAGTGATCTTATTTGAATCGAGGATCAACGAATCGCACGAGTACATCGTTCGGCGTTTCTTTCCAGGCAAACTGGCGGAGGAGGATTTGCTCCTCGGCGAACCTTGCTGTTCTTATCTGCGCGAACAGAGATTTTATTTAGATCCCGACGATCCGCCGGCTGGCTATAAATGCGAAACGCTTCGCCCGGCTGGCTGACCGGCCAATCATGCGGGGTAGGCGAGAACGGGTGTTAAGGGCGTTAGGGCTATCCAGTGTCCACACCTCTGTTGTCAGCTAATGCCCGGCCATTGTGAGGGGTCGCTCGTAAGCGTACCGAATCTCCTCGGAAGGTGTTGCCGGTGCCCTGCGGGAAAAAGGAGCGGGCAAAAAGGACGGAAGGCTGGTAAAAAGCAGGGAAGACAGAAGAAGTCAACCGCGCGCGGGTATTGGTGCGAGTTTTCACGGATTCCAGGCTTCACCCCCTCGCCTGTTCACCCCTCAGTGGCTATCGGTTGACGGCAATCCGGCTAAATCTCTTCCACCATAAACGGCTAAACAAAGAGGTCCATTCTTCAGGAGCGGCAACCGCCGCGGACCACCCTCGCCTCGTTCCGTTCCGACGGCTGCCCTTATCGGACACTGTCCACCACTTACGATCATCCATCTGGATCTCCTTCTTTTCTAAAGCGAAAAGCCCGAAGCTACGAGATAGCGACGCCGGCTATTGTCCGCTGGATTTTTTCGCGATACAACCGTATCGTTTGGACTGATAAATCATCGCTAATCCGTGGAGCTGATGACGAAATCCAATTTGGTTCAAACTAAATAATGTATTACAAGATTTTATTCTTTCTTGTAAAGCCTGATTGCATTTCTTATTACAATGTCCACTATTTTTAAATTTATCAAATACTATTTAAATGAAAAAAATTACAGATTTATAAGATATCATATATAAAGTATATCATTTCCATGTTATCAGAATGAAATTTTAATAACTTATTTTTCCATAAATATGGAATTGATCTTTTCGAAAATAGGAAAATCTACTTTTACATTAAATCTAAATAATCTTTAAAAAATAATTTATTTAAGATACGATTACTAAAATATTCAGTACTGAAATATGCGAAGAGGAAACTAATAGCAGCCTATAAAGTTTTGCCGGAGAAAAATTGAGACAGATTTTTCAAAAAACCTGTCACTCGAATTTTATTTGATAAAATATAAATAGGACTTTATCTATAGATAGAATACTGTGATAGTTATAGAATCTTATGTTTCTAAAAATTAGACACATATATCGAAGTTTCTCCTTCAGGCGGAGGTAATATCCTATAAATTGAGTGGCGAGACGAAGTTTTGGGCGGACGCCAGTGAACGAGATTTTAACGCCGCCGAGATACACTTCATATTTTAAGTCCCAATCGAAGTATTTCGGATCGATGGCAACTGTAGATACGGGCATGGGGTTGAACGGCGTCGTAAGGAACTCGTAGAAACGCGAGTACGGTTGAAACAGAAAGGAAACCTTCGTATTTCGTGTAAGTGGGTATCAAGTCACGAGAAGACGACACGATCCTCACGGGCGAAGGATAGGGAAAGAGACTAGGGAATGGTTCGCTCGGTACCATAATAAAAGAAGGCAGATTAATGCCTTCGGTCTTGAATCCAATCAACATTACTCCGACAATAGTCCGCCAGCCAATACCCATCTTACCCTGCTCGGACTGATATTATCAACAGCCCGTACCACCCCCCGTTTCTTCCCGTACGACAGTCATCCCTTAACGTCTTTCTCTACCCTCGCGCGCTGCTTCTTCGTGCCACCGCGCCACCCACGGACACCTCGCTCGCTCTCTTAATTCCACGAGCGGATGATAAGTATGCTAACAAGAGAACCGTCGGTACGGATATAAGGGGGAGGTACTGGGGAGATGCCTTAAAGCCGAATTAACGCCACGCTCACATAAACGCCCGTCGACTTCCCCCCGTCAATGTTAATGTCTACCAGGGGCCATTAGCCGATCGAACCTGAGTCCGGGAGAGCCGATCGACGTTCACTCGAGCCGAACGCTCGCTTCCAGGCCGTCTCCTTAATCGCCGCTGCGATAAATCAACTCGGAAAGAACGCGATACCAGTGATCTCCATGTCGCGTATACTGCTATTTTCAAGCGATCTTTATTCTTGTTTTTTATTATCGTAACGAAATGAGCAGAATTGCTAAATTCAGGGAGATGAAAAAGAATAATTTCGTTTCAAAAATAATAATATCTCTTTTTGATCATCCAGTATTTTATAACACATTATGCATGTAACAATTAAAATGTTATTAGAATGATTAGGCGAGCAAATGATACATGATACATGACAAATATATCAGCAAATCTTAACAAGTAAAACAAAATGTTCACTGACACTTCTATGTATTAAACTCGAGCATCGATGATGTCATCATCGTTGCATGATACAGCGCAGACGCATGATGTTGAATATTATCGCTCTGCCAAAGAATTGAACACAAAAAGATATAAATTATTATTTATTTTAAGAATTGCTCATAAATTTTATTAAATAATTACAATAATTTTCTTTCTAAATAGAATAAACATATCTTAAATGTAATACAATTCGCTGAAGTAAAAATTTTTAAGAATCATTCTTAACTCTAAATCTTTTATATTTTATCGTGGGATTCTATCATATTAGGAGAATACACGAGGTTGAATATTATCATAAAGCATAAGCAATTAGAAAACTAACCACTAAACTCGCAAAAGTATGTCCACGGAATGGTTGTGACATTCAAGACGAAGACACCGCAACGACACAGTATAGTGGTCAGCCTACTCTTCTTTCTCCTCGTCCTCATGCAGGGGGACATTTCGGCAACCTATAAAGGAATGTTTTACGAGGGCGAGATAATGCGATGAAAGATGCGAGCGGCGAGCAGTCATGCCTAAAGAGTGTGTGTAACCGGACCATCCGCCCTCCTTCTTTCACGGATCCGCCTGACCCCCGCGGTTCCGCGGCCAAAGAAGGGGTGGTAGCGGGTGGAAACGGTCGAGGAAACGGTCCACCGACGGCGGTCCACGACCATAATATATCAATTCCGTATTCTAATGTCCGAGCGGTTAATCCAAAAAGCGTCGACGCTGCGGAAACCTAAGCGGTCGACGCTCCTCTCGCTTCCTGGAGGGCGGCCGCCCTCCCCGTGTTTCTGCCTCTCGCTTCAGACACCCTCTGTTATTCTCGGATGATCTCCGACTGGCCTCCACCCCGTTTACTGTTCTGTCCATTCGCGTACTGCCTCTTTATTTGCACTTCTTCGTGTTTCTTCTTTTATATTACTATCCCATCACTCATTCCCCTTGTTTGTTATATTTTTTTTTACAGTGTAAATATTTTTGTTGCTATTTTTCAACTGTCTTTTCCTTGAAAAATTTTCCGCTCCATTCTGTGCTTGTCTACATTCTTTCTTTCTGATCTTGATTTTTTCTCTTCTACCTTTCTTCTTCTCTTTTTGTATTTGTTATTTTCTATTTCTATCCTTTTTATTAAGAAGATTCTCTCTCTTTCTTTCTTTTTGTGTGCGCGTATGTGTGTCTTCTTCCAGTCTCCTTCGCTTTTCCTATTCTCGCGGTGCGATCGGGAATAAAGTCGGCTCTTGCTTCTCTCCGCGATCATCCATGGACCCGATGTCACGTATGCCGTTGATACACGCGAGATTCGGTGCCGGTAACGACGCTTAACCCCCGACCGCTCACGTCAGACCACGTAGATAATTGGGGAAACGCGTGTTTGCGGTCCCGCCGGGATATTCCAGTCTAAGGGATCATGTACGAGGCGGCTATTCTGGTTACGCATGTGAAGGGATGGATATTGAGAGCTGCGCTTTTCGTGACGAAATGCTCCTTTCGTCGACTGCTGACGATGGCCGTTTTCCTCCTTAGATTCGAGAAAACGTGTTTATCGTGTCGCGCCGATACGAGACAGATGTAAATGTTTGGTTGGCTATCGTCCGTAACGTGGCGTTAAGGTAAACATAAATGTATATGGCGATGTTTATCGCGTTATAGCATTGCGATAAATATTTCCGCGTGAGCGGACGTGACGACGCATATGTTGCTGCTTGTGCCCGCAGGTGTTTCCTATTTATTTATCGGTCACTGAAGAACTCTTTCTTGTCTCAGAACTGTGGCAAAGCAAGAAAATTTCGTGAAGAAATTCCTATACATCTTAAAATACAGAATTTACGTGGAATATATCTCGCCAATAGTAAAATTTACGATAATAAAAGAAATAAAGTACTCATTGTCTGTCTAAAATATAAATTATTCTTAATTAGTTTGACAAAATCAATTTGCCATTTGTTACGAAAATAATTCAGTTTTTCCAAGTTTAAGTTTCACGAAGTGATTAGTCGGCAGCATTATAAAGTCCAGTAGCAATAATCGATTGATCCGAGTTGAATAATGGAACATGTGGGCAACTATTTTTACTCTTGACGCGCAGCATAAATATTAATTGCTTCGGGCAGAAAGCAAAGGTAGTTTTCTAGAAGTAAACAGGAAATTTTCATTTTCTTAGAATTCATCGATGGATGAATGCATAATTCTTTTCCTGAATGAAGAAGCGAATGTATTATGATTTATGCCCTCTGTCGAGCGATTGTTATGCGTTTCGTAATATTCGTACGCGCGCGCGTTACGGGCGTATGCGTGACAAGACCACGACGAGTGCGTTACGAGCGCGTAAAACGATCGTTTCGACGCTGATTGACTCCGCGCTCGTGTCTCCGTGGACGCCGAAGTTAAACGACGCTAAAAAAAAGCGATGAGTAATCTGTAGTAAAATTCGCCGCTCCAAGTCGCGCGACATAAAAGCGCGTGGTAGATGCCCGCTTTATAGTCTCGTAATTTTCATCGTAACCGCCGCGAACGACGCCTCCTCGTTGTCCTTCCCGATACGGGAACGAGGGACAGAGCAGAAAAGACACAGGGCGAGAAGACCAATACGAGCCTACGCGCGCAGGGGTTCGGGATGGTGGCGATGCGGCGGGACGAGGGGAAGAAAAGCACGACCGGTCCTTCGAGAGTGGCGCGAACTATTAAAAAGCGCGCGTCCGCTCAAATTCTCGCCGGCAGTAAATTACCCGAAAAAAGAAATAAGCGGCGGATTCGAGGCCCTCCTCTCAGCCACCCTCTTCTTCCTACCCGACCCCTTCCGCCCTGTGTCTCCCTCCCGCCGACGGCCAGAGCGCCATGGATAGATCGTCGTGCGCTTGCTTTTCTAGGGTAAAAACCCTCACCACGGCGAGCGGCCGCGGTTCTGAGATAAAAAATTAGCCGGAGTTGCAAACGTTTCCACCTTAAATCATATATTTATCGCGACATTAATTCAACCCTTTTAGGTACCCTTTTTTCCTGGCCACTCCGCACGGAGACCGAAACGCCTCCGCCGGCCGACCCCTTCCACGTTTCTCTCTTTTTCAGCGTCTCCTCTTTCATCGTCTCTCCTCCTTCATCTCGCTTCGCACCCTCGTCCCTCCCTCTCACGCCACCCACAACGGACGACAGCCCGTTACCTCGCTAATTTCTCAGATTCAAGTATTTTTATGTACCGTCGCGCGAACCTGACGGGGGTAAATCCTCTCGTTTATTATTTAGTAGGGGCGAACCGGACCCTCGCTGTGTATGTATGCGTATGTGTGTATATGGAAAGGACTTCAAACGGCCGTAAGCACGTGGGAAGACGCGCGTTTGCCTTGTCGCCCTTTCCGGTTTGATGGGGATATATGAGCTCTCGTTATCTCTTCTTGCTTCGACTCTCGACGATTATCCTCCTTTACGGCTGGATTGGTGAATCGGACGCCTACTGCCGTTCGTATATCATTTCGCTGCTTCACGATGCTTAATAATGAGTTGCAATATTATTCTCCGTTTAATGTCACGTTTCATTTTCATTTATCGGACGAAATGCAAATTAGCAATACGTGTTGTATATTGACAACTAAATAAATTGTGCTTTATAATATCTTCACTAAAGTTCGGATATTGTTCGAATATTGTTTCAATTAATCTATGTTTACACAGTAAAAAATAAAATGTTAATTATAACATTCTTCACATGTCCCAGAAAGTCCACTCTAAATTTTAAATTAAAATAACTCATTTATCGTGTGTTACTTGTTGACAAACTAGAAATGTTGATTAATTGGCACTATACTTTACATTTATGTTTGCTCTTTTAACTTTAAGTATGATGTAATAATAACATACACAAAATAATTAAACAGTTATATTAACACATGATATCAATAATTTTAACTTAAATTATATGTAACAGAAACATTTGATTTTAGTAAATTTGATTATTTTGTATGTCAAAGTTTACGATTATTTGAAGATTTACTTTGTTTGTGTTAAAATGACTTTAAGACATGTTGATTTTTTGAAATAATTGTGTTAAAAGAACTCGAAATATTCAATTTCTAAATGACATGCATAAAAAGTTAAGTTATTACGTTGACATAAACGTAACACGTGAAAATGTTATGAAAATAATAACATATTTGTTGTATGTTAATTTTACATTGAAATAATATAATCAAATCTTGGTAACACAAAAAAATTTTAACATATGGACGCACGATTTCTTACTGTGTAAAATGAGACAGTGGAAATTAAGAATGTTATACAACTCAAGAATGTTCGCGCGAGATGATTCAGTAATTAATATTTATTTATTAAAATTCATAGTTTTTCATATATATATATTTTTTAATTAATTCTTTTTACATCAATGAAAGAATATTCTTATGTGCTTGAAACTACCTGAAATCTAATCTACGAGCTTTCTCGTACGTCTCTTATATAATTATATATAATGTAATTTCTTCATTATGTTTCCTTTCTCTGACAAATAAAATTAGATTAATTCAGAGCAATTCCTGATCTCAACTTTACAGACTTACGAGACCTGAGATTCTTTTTTTATGTCAGATTTTATATTTCTTTATTCGTATATTAACATTGCCTTAACTTTCTAGCGAAAATTATAAAAGATATCTGCAGAATCCGTGTGATCGCAATCAGAGCTACTATACTTGTTTCCCATACAACTCGTTTATCGTTCTACCGAAATAATTACGTATGTAATTTTTTAGCTCGGGAAGCATGCATTCACATCTTACTCACGTTCGAAATACGATCTATGACCACGCCTATGAGCAGTGGCGCAAGCAAGCCCCCAAAATTCCCGGACGCATTATCCACATTGAAATAGGAAACGAGGCGTACCCGGGAACCCAGACCCACCGTTGTTTACTTAATAAATACATATTTAGTACATATACGACGTATATAAGCTGACTGAGCCGGCTGCGTCTATTTTTGCCCCCAGTTTTGTTGTCATAGGATCGACGATGGGACATGGTCCCCCTCGCGGTGCCGCCATGGGCAACCTAGATCTTCGACAATGGATGACTGAAGCTGTGAATCGCTTCGAATGCTTCTGATAGTTGGGTCGGTATATCGCGGCTCTAATAAAGTCGCACGCAAACTTTCTCCGCGCGATGCCGCGACCCGTGGAAAAAGGCGCGGTTGTGTAGCATTCTCGTTGTTAAGCCACCCTTATATAGCCCGCTTAATAAGAACTTTATGTACCGAGGCGTGTAATACCGGCTATATCCGTTTGCGCCGTTAACCACCCGCCTAGCATTTTTGCAGAATTTATTTTTATATTACGCGGTCTCTCTCTAAAACCACGCGCGCAGAATGTGCGAGTCGAAGGCTTGAAGCAACCGCTGCGGAAAATGCGGTGAAAATTTCGCGTTACGGCGAGCGCCGGAT
This sequence comes from Aphaenogaster rudis, assembly GCA_003063815.1. Lineage (NCBI taxonomy): Eukaryota > Metazoa > Arthropoda > Insecta > Hymenoptera > Formicidae > Aphaenogaster > Aphaenogaster rudis. Next base: position 380,660 of record NJRL01000133.1, read on the forward strand.
TTTCGACGGGAATTTATGCAGGTTAGTCGTCCCGACTTCGACTCCGGCTTTATGTTATTTATTCAAGTGTTCTGTGAAATATAGGTTTCTATTAAATTTTTCAGCGAAATATAGATGAGTTTAATGGGAAGCATCTTAGAATGTTTAATCTAGTTTTTGAGGAGTTCAAGTGGTTTGCATATTTACTGTTTTTAATAAAGTAGTCTTCTCTTTTTACACAATTTATATAGGTAATATATATTTTTAATTTTGTGTAATTTTATATTTTATCGTATATTAACGTACGTATAAATTACTCTCTCAATATTGTTAATATAAAAATTTACTCTAAAAACAATTCGTAACTCAAGACTTCTCATAATTTAGTATATCATATCCATTACCATATGAGTACTTTACGGCAATTGTGCACATAGTATATACAGATATAGGCTAGATTAAAATTTTAATATCTTCATAAATTTTATAAATTTTACTTATTTTTCTTGGTACACTGAGAGAAAAACAATAGTTGGAATAACAATAATCTCACTATATTTTATAGTGAGTTTTGGCCTCAAACATATTTTTATAATTCATTTAAACATGCAAAATATAGCAGAGTGAACAGAAATTTATAGTCATCATATTTGCTTTGTTATTATTACCATGGGTATAGTAAAGCATGCTAAGACTATAGTTACCTGTACCAATATTTGCCAAATATTTCAATTGTGTTGACTATATAAAATGGTTAATTTCTCTTACCCATTCCATATATTCTATCTTACTATATTTTTACTTCAAATGATTATAATTATTGGTAAAAATTTTACTTGGGTCACTTATACTATGCCTATATCGTAATTGTCACCAACATAAATGGTAACACTTACTATAAAAATGATATTCCTAACTAATAATCATTTACTATGTCATTATAGTTCCAAATATCATACATTTTTCTCTCAGTGTAGTTTAAAAATCATTCAAACCATATTTAGTTGTATCAATTCTTTCAACATACTATAACTGAAGCTATAGATAAACATTGTTCCATGCATCATTAACTGCAGAATGGATCGCCATAACCGAAGCTTCAGCCCTCGCAGGGTCACCGTACCACCGTGTAACAATAAGTTCGTACCCAAAACGAATGCGTGATATAATATTTCGAAATCCGAGAGCGTGTGTTTTTGTCTTTGGGATCTCACAGCAGGCGGGGAAATACAGTATCGCTCTACATCGTGTAATTGTCGAGGAGGTGAGGCAACGAGTGAAAGGAATATTTAAGGACGCACGTCGTTTCGAGGAACATTTTGTCCCCCATTTCCGGCTTGCCTGTACAAACTCGAAGCCGGTGGTTCAAGTTGCGTCAGGCAACACGTGTGTACACGCGTATTTATCGCTCGTGTGTACCGCCTCTCGCGCGTATATATACTTAGCTAACCAAAGAATAGGATTTCCATACCTGCACCGTCCACTTCGCTTCTTTTCGCGAAATGCGGAGTGAAGTCGTAAGGTGCTTATCATGGAGTGCATTAAGAGGGTTAGTCTTCAATGATGCATATGATGCGTCGTTAATACTTTGAAGATTGTATTGTCAAAAGCTGTCTGTACGCGAATCGCTTATATACACCTCATGGCTCAGATTACGTCTTGAGAATATAGATAAATATACTACATAATAAATAGAGAGAGATATATCAAAGTGGCTTTTACCAGAGCGGTATATAATTTCTAAAAGAGAAGCTTCAATATTTACTCAGCCGATATTTTTGTTAGCAAAGCGACTCGGTGGCTTGACGCCATTTTGGGATGTAAGTTATAAATACTTAACAAAACTAAAAATGTACCAGTACTTTGTACATATTAACAAACGCATCATTATGAAGTATATAGAATTTCGATAAAAGACAATGCATAAACAACGAACGTCTCCATTTAAAATAGATTATATATCTCTTCGTATTTTATGTATCTTTAAAAACATTTTAAGTAAATCATTAGTACTCGCTATATCTCGCTAAGTAATTCAAAAATAATTTTTACTTTTTATTCAATTTTTTAATTTCTTCACAACACTTGCAGCGCAGGTTCTAAAGAATTTTTCTTTAATACCGCGATATAATATTATGCGAATTCGTTCAAATTTTCATACCAAGAGCTTCAGAAAAATTTTACTTTCCTCTTCGTACAGTTACCAATTAATTGATGGTAGAACTTTGGCACGTAAACTGGTCCCGAATAATCATAGCTATTCCCACAACACGCACGTCAGAAATATCCGAGAAAGACGCACTTCGGCCGCTTCCTTTCTCTACGATCCATGGAGGCGTCCCACAAAAAAGAAGAACTTGGAAGATCTCTTAGGGCCCCGCTGGCACGTAATCCACCGACTTCGGCGACAGTGTGCGACGAGTCGGCGATGTGTGATGCGCTGGTATAGAATGAGAGAGAGAGAGAGAGAGAGAGAGAGGGAAAAGAGAAAAAGAGAGAGAAAGGGATACGGACGGAGAACGAGAGTAAGAAGGAGAAACGAACATATGGTAAGGCGAGTCAGACCACGATGTGCCGCGTATGATGTAGTCTGGCGGCAGTGGGGTCAGGGACGTGGCGAAGGGTGGGTGTCTAAGCGGGACGAGGGGAGAAAGTCTTTGGATGTGCCGCGTAGAGGGGAGGCGGGAATACGGGGAGGGGTATGGGGACGCGGAGAAGAAGGTAGGGTACACACATTGAGCGGAGGACTGCGGCAGCGGGGGGATGAGGGGTGGGGGAGCTGAAAGCAGGCCTGTTGGTTGGTTTCAACTATATTTGTTTATATTTACACAATAAGCAACAGCCCCGCCGGTCGGGCTGCTTGGTATGCCTGTGCCGCTTTTAGTGTTTAGTCCTCGCTCTACGCGGTCGGCGCGCTAACGTTGGCTTTCGTCTTCTTCGCGAATCCGACGCGCTCTCCCGCCCCCCCCTTCTTCTCGTTCATTTTTTTTCTCGTTTTGTCCTTTTTATTTTCAAAACCGTCGCTGTCCGTCGCGCACGGTTTGTCAGGGGGTGCGCTTTCGTCTTACCCCCTCGTTCTCGCCCTCCCTCGCCGTCCCTCCCGCTCCCCCTTTCCGCCCCCGTCGCGAGTGACTGGAGGGCCGAGTTTCGCGGAGGAGGTTCAAAGTGCCGCTTTCTGGATGCAGTGCGAGGAACGTGTATAGCCGGTGCCCTTCGTGAGACACAATCCCGGGGAGGCGACTTCCGCCGCCATTGCGAGGGGATTTCCGCGTGTGCATACCGGATGTTTACAGTGGACGTAGGCGCGGAGTGTTTGCGGCCGCGTACGCGCCACGTCGCTTTCGGGACCGGAAATGCCGTTCGCCGCGTGAAGCGTTTCTTGCCGCGTCTTGCGGTGACGCCGGAAACAGCAGATTTTTCCTCTTCGCCGGAGAGCGTTACCGTTAATTCCCATGGACTGCAACGCGCCCACCAGCAAACCGAAACAGATGTAAGGAATTTTGATTGAATCTTCGGCGGCGCGTACATTAATTAAGAATTAATTAAGCGCTCGTCTTAGGTGACTTTAGGCGTGACGTAATATTAATCGCGACTGTCGTCGTGAATAATCGATGATGTGAAGTGAGCATTAATTATACGACGCTTGATTGCGTATTTCTTTTTTTTTTTTGGTTTTACGAGATACTCTCCGTACGCACCTCTTCTTCTAGCCATGGAATTCGAAATAACTGGCCGATGTTTAATTAACGGGTTGCATGTCGCGCGTAATTATTCCTTTCTGGAGAAAATGACGCTTTCCGATTCAGCCGGTCGGCAAGATGCAAGATCGAGGAATATTGCATGACGAACTTCTCTTGAGTAATTAATATGTTAATAGTGATTTGATTCGAAATCTATTTTGCACAGGCGAGAACGGGCCTACAACAATCCGTGGGACATTTACATCCTCACTTATTTTTATGCTTTGCCGCAAACGCGTAATTTTTCATTTAAGCTTGCAATAAATTAGCCATTCAGGATACACACACACACACACACATACACACCTTATTGTATAATCTTCTACTTGAACTTTTCATTAATATACACACGCTTTGTACGCTTCGCGTTAGGTATTACGATGGAATTTACGAATTATTTATACACGGTTGAACTATCGCGCGATGCTCCGAAATATTTAGGACAACTACGTACCTAGGTATTGTGTATTATACACCGCTTATGATGGAAAGCAGAATCTTGGCGTGAATTTAGCAGAATCTTAGCATGATGTTACGCATTTCCGGGAAAGTATGTATTATTAGCTTTCCGCAACCGCGAAACATTGTTTCTCTTGCGTCGAGTAGGTGGAATCACGTGCGTCAGAATTCGATCTAAAATCATGGCTCACGCGAGGGCAATGTCGGATAAGACCGCATGTTTCGAGATCTCGTCACGATTACCACGTTCCAGGATCATGACCGAATATTCCTAAAATACACATTACGTTTAATTATTTGCGTGTTTGTTGTATAACTCTTTCTAGGTATTTCTGATATCTTATCTTTTAGTATTTATATACGACTAGAGTTTTTCCACGCGCTAAAATGAGGATGCTAAATTTATATTTGTGCGTATAATTTACGTATTATTCCTCTGAGTTATTATTTTTATAAATTTATCGCAAGAAATATTATAATACAGATTTAATTTTAAACGTAGAAATTGTTAATATTTACTTAAATATTCTTTGTGAGATAAAATAGTACAGATGGAAATATAAGATGTATAATTTTTATTTGGTAGAAATATGATAATTTGTAATATAACAACTATTATGTTATAATACAAATATTATATTAAAATGAAAACATGATCAATGAGTTAATATTGCTTGTTATATATTACAATAAATTAAATTGTGACGATAGAGAAATGCGAATAGCAACGTTCTTCACAAGTGCGCCCCATTTATAATCGAGTTCGATGCACAAGAGTGTACTGACGTAACGATGATTTCAGGACGATGGCATAATGGATCATGACACAGACGGAGACGGCGCGATCAACTTGTCAACGTCACAGCGACCCTCCGCCGCCACCACCCCTAATGGTGATACTCCCACTTACGGCCAAGATCAACAAGACAACGATCAGGTAAGGAATTAATCTCCGAGAACGACCTCGATTTATTACCGCATGCAATATTTATTTTTTATTGCCTCTCTGACGCACTCTGAACATCACAGAGCCAGCGATGATTGACGAATCCCCTTAATCTAAGATCAACACGATATCATGCAACGGATTGTATGTTAACTGTTACTAGTTCGATCTTAAATCTATTTTCTCTGTCTTTTTTTCTGTCTTTGATTTTATTTACATTAATTTTACGTAAAACTAATTTTAATATTTACTTGGTAGCCATTACAATGAATTGATAATTAAATATAATTGTGAAAAATAAGTATACATATATACAAAAAGTTAAAAATATAGAATACTCGCAACAATTTATTCAATCAGCCTAATTCAGCCATTGACACAGTATTATGACTAGATTGACATAGCAATATGAATGGAATATTGAAATGTCGTTCTAGAGAGACAGAGAGAGGGCATTGTATTTGGAAATTCTCAAAGCATAGAGCAAAAAGTATTTACTAGTCACAGAAGTGTACGAATAGGTTGTTTAGAACACGACGACCAAACTGAATTTGTGTTAATTCAAACAATGAAACAGCCGCTTTTATCAAATGATGACGAAATACGATAACATTGATCCATATAATATCACTAAATATAGCCGCAGCTGTTTATACGCGATAAGGTTGAAGGCGTTAATCCACGCCAACAATGTTACATTTTTTTGTTAATAACATTTATTGTCAATGTGTGGTACGTGACGCGCGTAAAGAATACCAAATGAAATATCTGCTACTATTGTTGTTTTCCACGATTCGATATTGTTTGTCTAGATATTAACGATCAATGCTGATCTTGTACAAAATCTGCTAAATAATGTTATTTATTCAACATGCACATTGTATATATTTCGCAATATTTCGACATCGGGCAAATTAATATTAGCACGAATTATTACAATCGATGTATATAATTATATTGTCGACGATGTAGTTTATAATCTGACAATCAATGCTGTTAATATAACATTCGTTTGTCTTATACACAAACACCATTGTAGAAAAGATCTTCAAAGTGACGTTACTTTTTGCATCTGCTTTACTTAAATATAGTAATGCGATGAGGAAACTCGTGTAAAATGTTGCATATATTGAAAGAGGTGTTTTACAGATTTATATAAAAACAAATAGAACCAATTTTGATCCTGTTCTCTTTCAATATGAAAAATTAATTGTATATGGCAAATATAAATCTAAAATCACAAAACCGTAATAAATGAATTGCTAATAATATAACAAGGGAATCTCGGGAAAACATCTGCAACAAGTTGGAAGAAGATAGCTTCGAACTTCTGCGCTATAAGTATGACCTGGACACGTATCATGAATCTATTCGGAAACGATTTCGTTCGGAATGATTCTGAAAAATAAAGGACAAGGATAAGGAAACGACAAGGAAATGACAAAGACAAGCATAGGACAAGTGACTATCATTCCGAACGGAATCATTTCCGAATAAATTCATAATACGTACCCTATCGTTTCGCGCGATCATCAAGGAGGAGTAGAGCCAATAAAACGAAACAGTGACCTCCGCACCTTTTTACGCCCCTCTTTCATGCTTTTTCACGCGAAGTCCAAATCGAAAACGGAATTGAACGGTCTTCCGCATCTTGTATCGCGACCCGCGGAGTAAACCGATAACGCCCTTTTGGAGCTTTCGTTCCGGGATCTCGGAGTTTCTCAGCGATAAGCCGGCACCGGGCGCGACACTTCGACATTTGACACCCGGCTGCCATAAAATCGGGCCCCCTGATTTCAAATTCAATTCAAAATCCCGCGCTCGCGGACGAACGCAATATACCACCCCGGCAAGCGGCGATGGTGGAAACAAATGTTTTATGGCCCTTAAAGCAGCCTTTTCCACGGTTTCGTTTCCGCAAAGGGTATAATACGGCTCGTGACGTATGCGCGCCTATATGATATATGTATTTCGCGAATCGTCTAGCGAATCAATTCACAAAAAACTAACTTTGTTTTTTCATCTTAAAATTTAAACTTAAGTTTTTAGCAAAAACATAACTAGTCATTTTTGGATAGCATCTCAAAAATGTTAACGCACATATTGCTACTTTGTATATTTCTCCCAACTGTTCCAATTCTTCCAATTTCTTATACCAATCTTCATATACGTACACCTTGAAGAGCAAAAGGCAAATCTTATACGCGTCCGACATTAGCCGAGATAATTAATTATAAATGTGGATAAGCAGGTTTAATACCGTGGGACCCGCGTAATACGAAACCGTTTATCGAGTTTTATTTTCGGTTTCCCTATTCCCGATGACCTAAGGAGTAAAATCGTGTTTCCCCATCCGAAGGATCGACTATCGAGCTAATATTAAAATGCATGTACCGTATTAATCCTGCCGAGTTTAGCTGAGATATATCAAAATGAATACAGGTCGCGATATTTTATTACGTCCAGGTCAAACCGAAAGAGTATCAGCATCGTTGTTAAGAGATTCTGAATTTCTAATATTGTGTTAAATCAATACAGATTCACTTATCTAATATGTGATAATTTCACTTAACGACAATTGAATCTTTTTTATCGTCCATTTTCGATTACTTTAATTTCGAGGAACTTCAACTCCGATCTCGAAATAAGTTGCTAAATAAGTTTAATTTCTTTTATTTAATTATAGGTACATATTACAGTTATAAATAAGTATACACAATTTTATCACACATTAGCATTGATCAAATAATTTATATAAATATAGTTATCTTTTTCTTCATTGTTTGATGTGAATAAAAAGAGATATAATTATTTATAAATATTCGACAACTTATCTGAATTTAAAGCAAAAATTTAAGTAAAAAGTTAACAGTATAAGTTATATGTTGTAATGTAATAAATTGTAAGACGACCTAACTGGCAAGTGATGTTATTCTATTTATTACATGTTGTAAGTTGAAAAAATGAGGGAGTTATACTCAATATTATTTATTTATTTATTTTTATATTATCCATTATCTGTATTACAAATTGATTGTATTTTATAATAGTTTATATATTTTAGCTAAATTATTGCTCGCCAAAGATTTTGAATTATCGCAGTTTCGAAAACCAAAATGTTCCTATTCTTAATAACCACGCAGTTTTCCACATACGAGCAACGTTCCAACGAATTGGAACACGTGAAGATGTCGCGGCAATTACATCCTCTTGTAACAAAGTCACGAAGATATCAGAATCTCAATGGCGAGGCACGTAGACACCTCGACACTTCGACTTCGTGCTTCTCTCCGTCTTCCCCTGCCTACCGATCCCTACATCCGTAACCGCAGTGGAACGACATCGTCCCTCGCGACGTTCTTAGGCTACCGCGTCACTCTGAACCCTCGCAGCCGACTCTCGACTCTCAAGAACCCCTTAAATTATAAACAGTGTCAGGCCGCGGTACTTCGATCGCGGCCATGGTTCGAACGCAAACTTGCCTTCCGACTGTTCGTATCGGAACAACTTCGACGTAGTTGCTAGATACTGTGCGGATATCTCAGGTGTTGTGCCCGTTTTCGCAGTTCCAAAATCCATTTGGAAAAACTAGTACATTTGATCAAACTGCAGTGATAACTGCGTTATTCGGTGCTCGACCGAACATGGGATTTTCTATTTACATTCGATACACTTTTGACTTTATAACTTTTTTTATTTATATCGTTTATTCTCGTGGAAATGTTAAAATATTATCAGATAAAATATTGTCAGAACTTTTTGGCTAGATTGAATTGTTCAGATTTATTGACGTAGTTCGATAAGTCGCGAATACACAAAAAATTCCCAACTATCAATTTCTTTCTAACGAAAATCTAAAATTTTAATTAATTAATTTTGCAACAATAGATGTGTATAGTTATATTGTGTGTTGTTAATGATAAGAAATATTAATTCTTATTGATAAAGATGAGAACAGATCATCAATTTTCTACGGATAAAAATTGTGGTTACAGTGACGTAACGTCTTATTCGACATGGCATAGAATCTTAACTTCTGCTTAAACTTTCCGTCCGGTTAATAAGTTAACTACAGAATCGCCTTGAAGTTTCTGCATAGAGATTGCAAATAATTGACTCAACGGGACAATTGTCGACATTAACCTAACCCATTACTTGGAAAGCTAGCGAGATTCTACGAAGTTACGGAGTCTATCAAGATTGCTTCAAGTGTGACACAATGGAAGTAAGGAAATCGCGGTCGAATCGTAGGACGGTCAGCAAAAGTCAATGGTTACCCAAAACTTGATCCCAAAACGATCAAGCCAACTTCATAAAGTCGTAAGATCCCAAAGTTCGTTGATGTTCGATTCAATCGACACTTCCTTCCTCCACGTTTAAAATAAGAGTAAAATGGCTCAAAGGATCGTACAAAGACTTTCACACATCGAAACTTATAACGCTCGTCCAAGATTTATAAGAAATCCAAAAATAGTTTCTTGAGTATTACAATTAATTATTAACATTACTTTTCCAAGTAGTGATAAACACATAAATACATAAACGGAGTATAGACATACATATACATATATTTATATATAAATATATATATGAAGTAATATAGAAGGCTTCCAAAATATCCCGCTATATGTACGCGCTAGCTTACCGATAAGCGAATCTTTATTTACACAAGCAACGACCGAGCAGATGTACGGTGTCGCATGTGTAATGTAAGATTTGTGTGTGTGACCGTATACGTACACACGTCAACGTAATATCTTCTTTTACAACCTACGTTCATGCGTGCGTACGTGCGCATTAGAATTTTCTAGCTCGTTTGTGTATACCGACGTGATATCACTTCTTTACCACTCATATTATTTTTATTAATTTTCAATTTTCCAATTGTTATTATTCTTTATAGGATAATTTTATGCTGGTATTGCGCACGAAGAGATTCCAAAAATTGCTACAGTTATTTTGAAATAGTTCTTTTCGATACGAAACAGTATATCGCTGTATTGTTAGAACTGATTGTGAGTTTAAAATTACGTGTTGTATTTCTCGGATAAGTTAACATGATATTTATATCGCCGCTATCTTCCTGTTGCACGTCACGAAGCTTCACCTTTCACCTTTTCCGAACAATAAAAACTTCGAATTATTCTGATAATACCTACTAACTGCTGCGTGACGCCCGTTCGTCCGCGCATTCAATAATTTGCCGTCGCGTGGACGGCATTTCAAAATTAAACAAACTTTTACCGTGAATGACGTCGATATTTCATTAGATTCCTCACTCCGTTTATCTCCGGTTAATATCCAAACGCCCGGAGAATCCAAAGGATCTCCAGCGGGAGTATCGGCGTTCCTTGAAATGCAAAAAGGGGTTGCGAGCGCGAAAGGACGAATGAACGAATGGGAGGGAAGGGGCGAGAGCGGGGATTAAAAAAAAGAAAGACAGAGCAATGGGAGAGGAAGAGACGAGCATCGATGAAAGACAAGCGAGTTCTCACCTCCCGCTTCAGTTTTATGGATCGCAAATTGCGGATAGGCTGTCCTTCCCAATCAGGCAGCTTGGCATCCCCCTCGCCGACCAATTCTTCTTTCCCAGCTTTCCCTCGTGCCATTTCTCTGCCTCCTCCCCTACCCTTACAGCCTATAAGCGGCTCGCATCCTCTCCTCTCCCGGCGAGGCCGTAACTTTTACGCTAACACGCTTCGCTATGAATATCGATGCCGGTGGAGTTAAGGAGAGCTCGCTTTTCTGTAATTGAAAGAATTTTTGTCGTGCTGAGCCAGCTGGCCGGGGCATAAAAGGTCTTGGATCGGAGCACTCTTAGCTCTTGCGCGTTGAAGAACTCCGCGGTACGACGTGAGCGACGAGGATTTTAATAAATTACCGAAACGGGTGGATTTGGGTGGCCTTTATTCTCCTCTCGGGGCCTTGCATCGTCGGGGATGGAAATTCCTTTCCGAGAGTAGCGATCTGGTTTGCTTCTGGTCTGATTAGGCTCGTTTGCGCCGGGTGCTGCTAGGAACTCTCGAAGTGGGAATTGTTTCGCCCCCTAGGTTACTTTGCTAAAGTATGTATGTCGAGCGTGAATCAACTTGACGAAAGCGATTAATGACGTTTCCTCTAAAAGAGTATTCGTGATACGTCTTAATTATTTTTCACAAATTTTTTTACTGCAGTGTTAAATATAGAATTGAAAAATCCCATGGTAAACATAGTCATACCAAATATTTATTACTAACAATTGTTAACGATTTTTCTTAAATTGCGTATAAAGGAAATATTTTTTCAAGGAACGTGCATTAAGACAATGATGGAAGTTATTACAACTGGGGAATAATGACCTCGTTAGCTCTTACTTTAACTATATTCGTTCTTTCGGTGGTTCCCCGAGGAATTCTTATTGCGAAACATCGTGCTGTCTATAGAAGTCATGATTATCTTTATAGCGCTCGTTATTTCACAAAGTGGAATGTTACCGATAGTAAAAGCTGTTGTTATTTGCACCGTCGTAATACACGTACCTAATGTGTAACGACTAATGAAAGGATAATGGCAGGTTAGTGTGGGAAAATATGCGTAACACGGCACTCCTGCAATTGCTTCGTGATGGGAAGGTCATCTCGTTAAATTGGTTTCGGCCGATACAGTTATATGTACATATGAATGTTTTATGACATGAAAATCGTCGGAGTTGAGTGAGGGTCATTAGACGAATTCGAAAAGTTAAGTCGTAGAAAGTCAAGGAAACTCGAGTTAAATTTGTAGACGAATAATGAAAAAACATTGTTATAGAAAAAATAGAAAAATTATAAATGAAAAAGCGAAGTGGAATTTTTAATATAAATGTTTTATAAATTAATTTTTGCGAATTAACTATATAACGATACGTATGGCAAGGGGACTCTGTTGTAAAGTATAACATTTGTAATATTATATAATATATAAATTTTTTCTTCTGCATTAAACGGTAATTGATATGTTTCAAATTTATGACGTACTCCAATGTTGCGTGTGATCAGTAAACAGTTGAGATATTCTGGGACTTTCGTATTGCGTAGAAATACATTCCAAAGCGAATTTAATTCCTTTCAATTTACCGATTTCTCAAAACCGATAATTAAACCCAGAGAAGACTAAGCACCCGACACACGATAGTGGTGGTCGGAATTCGATGGCAAGACAGAAGTCAGAAACTCGGGAATGCCATAGTACAGCGCGACGTCTCGTGTAGTCTTCCAAGTCTCGGTTTTATCTGCATTATTAACCGGTCGAAACCTCACGGCTGTGTACTTAAATCCAATCTAGAAATCCCACCCTTCTAGTCTCCCACTTCGCTAACCTCGGAGAGAGAGCAAAGGTCGACGGAGACTGGCAAGGGCGATTACCCTCCATTATTCACACGCTCGGTTCGTACCGCTGAGTGATACCTGAGAGAAACTTGTCGAACATCCTTCTAATGTTCGGTGATACATCGAACATTACGTCATCATTCGCTCGCGATTGTTTCGCTGTTAGTATAATTTACTGTTTTTATTTGGAAAGATTGATCTTTTAGATCCTTACTTTTTTATTAAATGCCAATTGATGTTTTTGCTGGCAATTTTAACTATTTATTTAACTGCAAGATTTTTTAACGTATTTTTCACGAGTATTTTTCACAAATATTTTTATTTCGTTGTCATTTTTGATGGATTTAATAAAAAAGCAGTTAACACGCCGAAATTCTTTCCTAATAATCGATGTTATTCGTCTATTCACAATATTACTTATAATTGGAAGTTGGTTGAATGAATTTTATATTGACTTAGTACTCCTCGAAAGATTACAACTGATATATCAGATTATAACTATTTATATCTTGTTAATGAATCATTACTTATTTGAAATATTCGATTACGAAAATGTAGTGAACGAATATTATTATTACAATCGAGTACGACAATGATGACGACATTCTACGTGATTCCCACAGTTCGGACGATCAGCTTAACGTCAGTTGACAAAACTAAGATCCCCATGTGCCACCTGAAATAACTCGCGACAGCATCGCGACCAAACATTTCTCGTCGCACTGTAATTACATCATCGGAATCGCGGCAAGTGTCGACGACGGTTTCTCGAGACGTAAAACAATTTAATGATGCCGCGCATATAGCACACCTGAAACAATCGGTTTTTTGTTTTCCATAATCCATGAAGAGTAGCTTCAGAGATATCAACTTGATAATTTATAAATACCGCCGTATCATATAACTATGAATATCGAGTAAAATATTTGGTTGAATGTATAAATCGAGATTAACTTGAAGATATTCTCGAAGACTGTTTTAGGTCGGATATTTAATTACTCAGCTGAATTGAAAATTTTCTATATCGTCCAGCGAATCGTGATATAGAAAAAAGTAGATTAATGTGCAGGAAACAGCAATCACTGTTCTGTTACACTGAAAAAAATTCTTGGTAAACTTGTGAGATGCATTTAGTATACTTTTTTTTGAAGTATTTGATTATTATATAATAAATTGTAAAACGACTTGACTGGCCATAGATGGTATTCTATTTATTACTATGTATCAACCATACGGATTGTGGTCCTCTACGAGTATTAAATTTAATAATAATAACAATTTATTATATGTTAATTATTTATTGGCGATTGAGGAAAATTAAAGTTTCTGGTTATTATACACCTCGACTAAGATATGGTGTCACACGAAATAATACGTTTTCTTAACATCATCGTTTGTTGCGATAAATATTATCACATGCCTCGGTGGTCGAACTGGCTACGACACCCACACGGAGTATAGGGAGATCCAGGTTAAAATCCTGGCTGAGGTAATATTTTTCGCAACAAATTTTCTAACAGTTTTCGTGATGGGAGGGTGTTGGGGGGAGGGGGGAGAATCTAATATATGCTTTAGCATTATTATTATTAAATTTAATACGTAGAGGACCACAATCCGTATGGTTGATACGTAGTAATAAATAGAATACCATCTATGGCCAATCAAGTCGTCTTACAATTTATTATATGTTAATTATTTACTGGCGATTTAAGAAAATTAAAATTTCTAGTTATTTGATTATTATTACCGATTATAATAATAATAACAAAACATTTTGTAATAATTATAAACATTTGTAATAATTATAAAAGAGCAAATTTTGTTTAGTTGAGCCAACTAAATTATGTAATATTGATTATACGTTTAATTGAAACTATTTCACCAAGGTGCTTGATAACATTAACCAAGCTTGGATTTTTATAACCAAGCCTTTCTTTCAGTGTATGTTATAAAGACAATAAAGGCTGCAGCCGGGGAAAAATATAATTTTATTAGTGCATTGAGAGAATTTTATAGTGCAAAGGTTCTAATTTACTTTTTATTTGTGAAGAGAACGTTATGTTTTCTCGTTTTAAAACTGTAAGATAGAGATAAGCCAAGCGCGTTAAAAAGGAGATATATTGGTTTTGTTGATCAAGCCGTTAAGCTTCACAAATTTAGCCACGTATTGGAAGCAACTGACTACACCAAAAAAGGAATAGACAAATAGAATTCACGCTATGCCACCTTAGCCCATGATATCTCCGCATCTGTTCATTTTTATCACGGTCACCACATGCGTTCTGTCGCTTTTCCTTATCACGCTTGTCACTGGTCGCCAGTGGCGTGGGAATCGGAATATCCGATTTCTTTCGAGCTCCATTTTGAAGATTCCACTTCCGACGCTTTCATTCATATGCAATACTGTTCTCCAGATTTGGTTCCTTGACTACATCTCGAAAGAACTTACGTCCAATTCTAAGATTGAGTTGACGAGTCTATATCCTATTTTATCTGTTCTCGTAAGTAAAATTACGATAACTTGATGATCATGTTAAGTGATGGCTATAAAAAACTGTTTTATTGTTTGGACAGTAAGCGAGAAGAGATTTCCATAAAAAAATTGGTTTCTATAAAATTTACAATATCTTTTACGATCGTTTTATTTTAAAAATTCTGATTGTTACAAATAATTAATCTATTTTGATTAAAACTAGGTGTCATTGTAATTAAATCAATATATTTATTAATAAAATCCAAGATTGCCTCAAGCTCAATCTACTTTTATCAAAGATAGATTATTCAATATCTTACACAAAGGACATTTAATTATGTATTGAAATCTTTTCGAAATATTATTACTATTATTATAATTATCCATTTTTAACATAAATGATATCTGTGGGAGAATTAATTGACAATTATACTTATTAATATATTTAATAATCTGTTCGCAAAAAATTTCGTATAACTTTATCGTAATAATTAATTACTTTACCATAATTATACATATTATGCTTTTTCTATTTTTATCAAATATCATTATTCTACTAGAATAATAAATATATTCGAAATCTTTTGCGATCAAGTTATTTTACACGATATTAAGTAAACGCAGTAGAAAGAAGAAGTATGACTATTTTATATAGACAGTCATGTTAGCAGTACAAATTCGTTCTTTTATCTAAAGCTGCACTTTCTATCCTTGCGACATCACCCTCCGCATGTTGTAGATGTATCTATCTCTGCATATCGCTGGTTAGAAGAAAGGAGTCTCGGACTGAGAACTTCCCGAGAATACCCCGTTCTCAGACAGTGAAACTTAATTAAAAGCACGCGCGATGATTATTTGCGTAGCTGCCGTTCATCGTTTATTTTGGAAATTGCGTCGCTTAGACAACGCTTTCTCACGAACGGGGTTGGAATCCTTTTCGATATAGCCGCTCTCTGAAAAGAGCTCTCTGAAAATCTAGATACGGTATAGATAGGTTTTAGAAAGCGGATTTTTAACGCTCCAATCAACAATAATTAAATAAACAGACAATTTAAAAAGGAAGAGCGATTTAAAAAATGGAGATATTAAAAGTAGTAGAAAATTAAGTAAATCATATTGATATGCCTTTTTGAATTCGAATAATTTTGAGTTATATCGAGAAGTTTATCTTTCATTTCCAAAACATGTAGAATTAACGTATGAAGAAATTCATTATCAGGAAGAAAGCATAGTCAATCAAAACAATTAAGTTCTTTATAGAATCAGCGACATCATAGCGACATCATAGCGTATATTCTGAAAAGATTTTGGCAGGACAAATCTAATTTAGCGTATAAGATTAATTCTGTTTATTATTTAGTTAGCATATTTTTTACTGCTTTACAAGAATTATTTTAATTAAATAATTTTGTAACGATTGTAAGCAAAATTGGCGAAATAACTGACAGGGAGATTTGTCGATGTGCAATTGAAAACGCCGTAGCACTCGTGTTAGACGCTTAAGGGATGAAGGGGTTATCGCTCCGCTGGACGAAGAGAGAGAGGGAAAGAGTGAGCGCACGTATGCCGGAAGAGAACGTACGTCGACCAGAGGAAGAAACGACGGGGTGAAGGTAAATGAAGAAAAAGGGACAGAGAAAGAGTGTCCACGAAAGGGTAGGATCCGTACGCGCGCGCGAGAGAGAAAGGGTGCGATGAAGCCGCGATGGGGTACAGTCGAGGGGGGAGGAGGCGAAGCGTCGGCTAGAATAAACACATAGATGTTTTCTTTGTTCCTCTAAACTAAACAACCAACGAGGAATCTAAACAGAGGCCAGAACCCAAATTCAATTTGGTCGCCGCCTCCGTCTCTACCTTCAGCTGTTCTACGGACGAAAGGTATCCCTCCCCCCTCCCCGATCCTGCGCCCTATCTGTCCATTTCACCCTTATACACTTAACGCTGCTGCAGGACGGTACCTAATATTTACCACGCCTCTCTTATACCGGATAACCGACCTCGCACACGCACGCACTTGGCCCTTTTAAACAATACGCGCTAATGCACGCCGCGTATGCGAGCTTCAGATGGATAGACATCGCTCAATGTGATTATCTTATGGAGATCTTTCTCTTCGTCCCAATAAAACCATTTTAAAAGATTTCGAACGTACTTCAGTTACATTATACATTAAATTGTGTAATTTTCTGTTGATTGTGTTGCTGATAACATCTTCCTGGTTAATAACTGTTTAATAATTTTACTAAGACTGATCATAGCTACACCAGATCGAGTCTTCTGACGCGAAACGGATAAATAAATTTGAGAGGATAGAATGTACACAAGAAATTCACAATTAAATATATCTAGTTATTGAAATCTACGAAGTTGCATGCAAACTCGTTGTACTGAACAAATAAGTTTCTTTTATCCGATACAAACAATTGTCGAAGAGGGAATTCTGAACGAAACAATTTATCAATAATATCACAAGATTATACAAATATTTGCCATCCGCTCTCTTTTATTACTGCGCAACGATATTCATATATATCGCGGAGGCGAGGAGATGGAGGAGCCACGTTTGCTTGTATCAAGATCGATCGGCAAAAAAATCGTTCTCCTTTTTTCTCCTCGCTATCGTGGGCGGGCAACTCTTCTGCATGCTAGCGAAAATCCATTCATTTCGATATTTAACTGCCGCTGCGCCGTTTATTCCGTAACCTAGCGCGATCACGTATCTGATATCAGTCGGCGCGGCGACGCGGCGATACGTGCGAAAGGTACGTACGTCAATACGTTGGACGGCAAGAAATTATAACAACGGAGCAAAAGTCTATTAGGATTTTCATTTCCTGAATAAATAAAACTCGTCGAATCGTTTAATACGCCGGGGAGGAATTCGCACGTGCATGCGCTAATCCCTGCTTTCCTCGTCGGGGATAGGAACGTGTATGAGCACACGCCGACGCGAATGTGTACCGGCGGTGGTGCCTGTGCGTGTAACTAAAGCTTGATTCACATTGAGATATACCTATCTTATTCGCTGGTCCGTATCCGCTTGACGGACTTTACAATAAAGTTCTAGACGAAAAAAATTTTGATTGAAAAAATACCTTAGTAACAGAATAGTGGACTGGACAAATTGATGTCTACTACTCGGAACAAATACGAAGATACATGCTTTGCTACTGGACAGTCATGATTTTTTCTATATTCAGACATTGAACATAAATACCTTGGATAGATAATGCAATTAATGAAAACATTGTCTGTGGGATCGATCTACTTTTCTTCGCGATTGCATAATTTCGTGGATAAACATCAATATGAAGATAAAAAATCTTAAGAACTACGCATAACAGCCTATTTACGCAATAAGGATGAACATTCTAAGATGTACAAATTAGGAAAAACATTTTCAGTTAAATATCTTGTTTTGGAGATGTGTGGACTTTATAGTTCCTTTTCACACGATTTTATATTTCCTATAATCTAACCGTGCAAAGGCAATTAGAACGATCGCGCATAGAGTTCCGTCGAGAGTTTACGTTCGGCTGAGTGCAACGTGCCCCGCGGAGCTCGCAAGTTCAGAATCGAGGAAAGATCGAATGCCATATCGTGGCTGCGTGTGGATCGTTGAAGGACAGCCTCGGCGGTAGTAGCAGCGAGTTTCCGAGAAAAAAAGGGAAGTGAAATTAAAAAGTATTCTCTCGCAGAGGAGCGGTGCGGCCATCGCGGAGGCAACGTGCAGGTCCTTCTCATCCCTTGCCCCGAATAAACGCGTACATTCTCTATTCTCCCTTGTAATAATCCCTTCCGGTTAATCTGCTCCAATGTAGCCTGCAGCGAGTATCCGATGAACATCGTACATACCCCCATCCAGCTGTACGTTGGCAAAAGTACCGGTTTCCTACGCCGGTACACACTTCACATTGTAGGGTAGAATCATCGCGCATCCACCCTCTCCTGTCTCCCGTATTCTTTCGTGAAAAAAAAATGAGTAAATAAATACAAATATGCGGAAACGCGGTTCACCACTGAAGAAGAGCAAGTTACACGTTTTTGCCGGAATCGCCTGGAGCAAAAAGAACGGTGTATTTTAAAAGGAAAGAATTTGGCTTACCTTATGTTTTGCTAAATTACGAAAATAATATACTGAAAAAACCAAAAATATCGGAGAGGAAATAGAGGATAAAGGTAGAAATTAGGATTGCATGAAAAATGTGGCAAGTAGGTAACCTTTAATGTGTTTCTTGAACGTAAATATTATAAAGTCCAGTAACGATAACTCTTGAAATTATAGCAGAAGAATGAAAAAGAGAGACAATGTTCGCTCAGTAGTATTTCTACTGAATAGAAAATAAGCTGTATCTATAAATGATTCGATTTATTTCACGTTTTATTGTGATGAAAGCACACACGAAGCGGAAAGTGCCATGGAAAGAGAAGAGGTGGAAAGGTAGGAGCGCACAAAAAAGCGCGAGAAAAGCAAGTAGCTCTCGGTACCTTCCTTGTTCCATGTAAATAATGTGCATTGACGTACAAACGGCTGAAATTATAAACGAGAAAATGAGAAAGAGACACGGTTCATTTTCTACAGTGCGCCCGCTGAACAGGAAGTGTGCTATATCTATAAACAAATATATACCCATATGTATATCATGGTTTAGGAGGAACATGATATTCATTCGCCAGTCCTGGGCAAAGAATGTTAAGTAGTCCAGTGCGCGCTCCCCCTTTACTCCCGTCACCCTGCTTCCCCCCTTGGCCACCTCCTCCGTCGATCCTTCTGATATTTTCATCTATCCGTGTAAATGTACTTAGCGTGCGCGCAAGCTGCCGAGCCGGCAAGCTTTATTACGTGAATTTGGAAGCGCTGTAAGCGACTGAAGGGGATGAGCACGGGAAGGGTGTACAGAGGGAAGATATACGTTTCGCCGGTTTCGCGCGCGGCGGTAGCACGGAGGGAGGGAGGGAGGGAGGGAGGGTGGTGGCTGGATAGCCGCTGTACCGTGCCAGCTCTGAGAGACCGGCTCTTCATCCCGTGGATATGCATTTTCCGTTCCCAGCCCGCCGACCTCCCTCTCCGCGCCATTCCTCACAAGCCGCTTCTCCTGTGCTATCCTCTGTCGGTTCCTCTTATTGCTCCCGCTCCCTCATACTTACTGGATCGTAGATGAGCGGCGCGATAGACGGTGTGCATGCGTATATGCGCACGGAAGCGCGTGGGAGTACTGTTAATTCGGTTTACGAGCTTCTATCAGGAATATAAGGGAAACGAACGACCGGCATGGTGCGCCATTTCGGAGTTGAGGCGAGTGCACTGCATTGCACACATACTCTCTTAAAAGAGAGAGAGAGAGAGAGGGAAATAGAGAGAAAGGGAAAAGGACAGTTAGGTGAGGCTGTCCTCGAAGTGTTTCCTTTGCGAGTCGCTTCGTCGTTTACACATCGACGGACATCGGTGTTAACAAGAGGGTTGTTGGAGAGAACACCGTTGCGCCGTGAGAATTCTACCGGTGCCGTCACAGTGACGCGACTTCTAGAGGGGTAGGATAAAACCGTCGCATTTTTAAGGCACATTATAGCATGGGGTATTAAACGTAGATATGTGGTCTCCTTTAAAAGTGGTCATCTTTATTTCTAGAAATGTGAGTAACTTGTTTTTACAGATTTCGTTTGCATTCGCAGAAATTGGTTAAGTAAACATTAGGTAACCAATACAGTTATAATATGCTGCCGAAAGACTACTGAAATGCGTAAGTAGCAGAGAATTGTACCGCTGAAATAGTATCAGATAGCGTCCGTGTATCAGATAGCAGAAAAAAATGATAATTCTGTCGAGACGAAACGTAAGCAGTATTATACCGGATGTTCCAGGATTACACCAGAAATTAAAATAACGTCGCCGTCCGTGACTGACCGAACTTATTTCTTCATCCTTCTAATTTTCATTCTGCTGGTGGAGTGTAATTTTTTTTTGTTTAAAAGGGGAGGATACACCGGAAACGAAACGTTAATTCCACCGCGTAATGCCGACAAGACGGGCATCGTTGTTGTTCGCAACGACGTACGTGTCGCCTGCGGCGTTACGAACTGGTTGAAAAAGAAATTGTTCGTGCATGCCGTTGGTGTATACAGGAAGGTAATTGGATATCGCACATCTCGCGGACGCAACATGCACAACGAACACCACTGCTGATATGTCGAGACTCTCACGGCAGCGGTTACTACTTGGAATTGTTTTCGCGTTCGAGATTACAGCGCGCCGCCACCCGTCTCCTTTTCCTTCTCTCCTCATCCAGGAGGGTATAAGCACGCGATAACGATCCGATTCATTAACACAATATTTTGCTCGAATTATCGGATTAAAAGACTATAGATTCTAATAATAAACTTTAATCCCAGAAATATTATCTGTACGACATGTGGTCATAAACGTGGTTTAAAAAATTCAATTACTTTACACGCAGCTTGAAATACGCATAAATATTAAACAGATTTGAAGAAATCCTCCGAAGCGTACAAGAGAATAATTAACTTAGAGCTTAGTATACTATCAATTAATCAGAAGCCATGGATAAACAACTACTAAACAAACGTGACGCCCGGCGATAACAGTATGAAGGATGTTTCTAAGATATAAATGTATGAGGAAGAGAGAGAGAGAGAGATAATTGCATATTTTTGCTTACACATACTAAGCGTGTGTGCAAGTAACAAGCAGAAAAACAAAAATGTAGCCGACTAACCAACAGTTACGACTAAACACGCCCATCTCTTCCTTCGCGAGTTTTCACTGCGATATATACACATGTTATTTATCGTTCGTCACGTATTCTCGAGGCCAGCATGCACGAAGTATTGCGATGGTATGGAAGGAGTCGCGGGAGAGCGAGGGGATGTCGGTTAGTTTGCATTCGCGTTAGTATGTATCGTTGATTCTCGTAATGCACTGCGCGAGTATCCGTTATTGCGATACAGTAAATCTGCAACGTATCTGTTCAATGCTGAAATTTTCGCCGCTTCAATGTCCGATAAAAACTGCCGCCATATCGCGATATTATTTGCGATTGTATTACATCTGTAAAATATCATGCCTTAAAAATAACTTTATTTGATAAGGCGATTTTATATAACGATCTTCCATCTTTCCGATGTTTTTGTAATAATATATCTAACTCTTTGGATTTATATATGATTTTACATATACGTATTTAGAATTATTATGAATTTATTTGATTTGAAATATTACATTATGCTCGATATTCCTAAATAATAAATAAATCTTGCTAGAAAATTGCATTTAATATGATTTTATGAAAATCATAATAGATGAGAGCTTCATAAATCGCAGAGTACATAATTATCTGCAGTTTCTCCATGATTATTTACGATTTTTCTAACATCCGCTATTTAACATTACAATGAAATTAAAATTATAACAGATTAAAAATGCAGAAGGAGGCGGCAACTAATTAAAGATTGCGTTATTCATTAATATGTAAATTTTGCGCTGGTGCCGCGAATTAAAGAAACCTCTCTGACTGCAAGAGGAAGTCTCTCATCCTCCCGCATTTCTACCCGGCCGCAGAACCGTGGGTCTTCGTGGTCGGATCTTAAATTCATTTTATTTCCGGCCGAACGATCCCGGCGAAAAGGTTTAAACGATTTATCATCTGCGCGAATCGTGCTTTGGTCAGAGGCTTCTTTTGCAGAATACCGAAACTTTCCCCGCCTCGTCTTCTGCGACTTCTTCTCTTTCGTTTTCATCGTATTTTTATTGTTATAAATACATGCTTTCTTTTTATATAGCGCGAATTCTATTAAGAATTGAACTTATAGAACTGAAGCATTTTTTTTTTTAATTTATTGAGACGCATCATCATGAGTCGCTGGGTAATTCTTCCACTACTTTTAAACTAGATAGGTATATCTATTGTATGTTATACCTAAAGGAATTATTTAACAAAACGTTAATGGCATATATTTTAGTTCTATGAACTTTTTCCGTTTATCCAGCAACCCGGCTATTTTAGTGTTCACTAATCTTGATGTTAAAAATTCAGTACGTTATCAATAAAATCTTTGTGTAAGCCGCGACGACTCACGAGTCTCTTTCACGCGCCCGTGGGACACCTCATTCAGACACTAAATGGAAGTCAAATATATTTCTCGATAAACGAACCATGGCAGAGAAGGGAGGCTTTGACGGAAGGGTTGAAACCTTGGTTGAAACGAAGCGACGTTCTGGGTCGACCATCAAAACGCGGGAAAGAGAGGTAGGGAGAAGATATCGCGAAGGAAGCGACAAGGCTCCGGACTATCGTTATCAACAATTCAAGTGTTTAACTTATTTATGTCCCGTTAAATGCCGGGGCTAATTAGATGGCGGTGCAAAAGATCTCTCGTACTCTCGGCGGGCCCTTTTCCAAGGCTTGGCGTCTCTTGGGGTGTAATGGGTGACGGGAGTGGGAGATCGGAGGTGGCCTCCCATAACCAGCCGGAGACAGACAATGGCAAAGAATGGGCCAGGAGTCGCTCTGAATAGGCCTCAAGACACTGAACGCTATAATGCGAAAGACTCCATTGTGAGACGGGCAGTTAAGTGCTCCTGTCTGGTCTCCAAAACGAAGTGGGCTACGCTCGGTGTCTTGCTCCCTTTCATTTCGGCTGTTCTCTCTCCGTCCCCGCTCATCACCTCGTCACCTCCTCGTCAATTCGAGGAAGCAGATCATCCGTGGAGTTGCGGAAACTGCGGAACGCATTCTTTCGGCGGTAAAACGCAGGAACGGAATAATAGCCATGAATACTTTGTGCTCAATTAATAATTACAAATATTTAGTCATACTGCAACAGAGTACACAGCTTTGTTTTCTTAAAAGAGACAATTTTCTGCAAAGGATTATAATATATAAATAATATATTTGTTAATTAATTAATATTTAAAGTAGATATGTACATTAACGTAAAATTCACCATATAGTATTTATCATTAGTAAGATTTGTTGTCTTTGTATAAATATACTTAATACAATTACATCAATTAAATAAGTTTTCAACATAAGCCAGTAGCAAAATATACGTTTGTATAAAACTTTTAATAAGAACGTCTGATATCGACGAAAACAAAATTATTGATGTTTGTACTACTAATGCATACATATCGAAAAATGGAATGGCCTCTTCCCCGTAATTTTTCTATCGCAAAAGGAGTATTCTACCGAACTCTGAAATAACAAGCGCGACGCTCTTACAATACAGTACAATAATATCTGAAGTTGAGAGTGCTAGTAGGCGAGCCGAAAAGGCGAGACCAGTTTCGAGATGGCTGGGAACAGATGGCCGATCAGATACTAGGGATTAAGAGAAGAGTAACACAACCCCCCGAGGTACGAGAGAAATGTGTATTAATTTTTCAAGTTTTTTAATTAGCGAATGTCTCCGTTCCGCCTTTCGGCCGGGACATTTATATTAGAACTGCCGTACTGCTCTCCTGCCTTTCGTTCTATCTTTCTCTTTTCTCTATGTTGAAGCGTTGTTCCTCACCTCCAACAGCCGGTTACTTTCTGAGTTGCCAGCTTCCTCTCTCTTTCTCTCTTCTTTCATTCGTTCCGCTCTTGCTCGTTTTCTCATTTACTCTCCCCGAGATTTGAAACGCAATGCCTTCCGCCAAGCAGGACGAGTTAATCTGTTATTCGTAATTACGCATTAAATGATTATTATCCATAGGCTACAATGTATGTGTGTGTGAGCTGCGTCGAATCGAGATTTACAATCAGGATACACGAGTTTATGTGAAATTTGCCGTAGCTTTGAAAGTGAATATATTTTTTAATATAAAAAATTCTTAGATATTCTCCATTTGAATAATATTAATTGTTATAATTATATTAATTTATCACATAAATAATTATACAAATTAAATGAGCAAGTTTATATATCAATGTGTACATACTTCATATGATACCATGCAATAATTACCATTGTACAGTATATATGTATGTAACAAAGATGATTCCAGAATTTGTTCTAAAAATGTATTCTAATTGAAAATAATTGCACATGATATTAAAAAACTACTAAGGCATTATACATCTCTTCTCTTGATCTTCTATGGTTTATTCACTAGAATAAATTATTGTATCGTACAATAGATTCACTGCGAAGTATCGAAGTTCTTGAAACCGATAGTGAATTCCGTCGCGAGAACAAAGTCTCTTGGGTGGTCCCGCCGAAGGGAGTTCACATTTAAACCGAATCGAGATTTCGTGGGGTTTTCCGTAACTCCGCGAGGGAGTTGGGGGTGGAAAGGAGGGGGCGGATTGACTCGCCCGTATTTATTGCTCCGTACTTCTGATTTTCATTGGACTGATGCTGCCGCTCTGCTCGCCCCGGTATCCCCGAGCGTTCACCCCGGTATCGCGGAGGCGCACTCCCGCCAAACAATAGCTCCCATATAATTGCTTTTATAGCTCACTGAACGCTAAATATTCCATACTTTTCTTTCTGCTTTACGGTCCCGTCGTTCGTTCTCGATCATCAGCGAACCGATTGGGTAAATAGAGTCGCGAAGAGCCCGCTCGGGGGTGACTTGTTCCAAGACAGATCGAAAGCGTACTCTCGACGGGGGCGTAAACTCGAGCGGTTTAAATTTCACTGAGCGGTTTCCTTAGGTTTTTTTTTCATATTGAAAACAATTCAATGTCCACGTATTATTTTCGAAATCAATTTTCTCTACAGGTATCAATATAGAACTCAGTTTTCTATAGAAATTTGATGCAATTATCTAGTCGAATTGTTGTATATCACCTTGAGTTCGCGGAATGTTAGGTAAAAAGATTGGCATTCAAAAGGTACGCGTAATCAGACGAAGAGACAAAAAATTTGGCGAATTCTGTCAATCGCTAAACGAAAACTTTTCAATGAAGTAGGCGGCGATCGCGGCTCTATGTCGGCGTACCCGCCCGACCGACGTCAATTACGGATTCCTAACGTCCCGAAAAGCGACGGGCGCACCCCCGTAACGAGGCAGTTTGTCCAGCTGCTCGAAACCGCCCTCGGGAAAGAACTCCGACGTCCACGAAAAAGGAACGATCCGTCCCGGCGCGTTTCCCGCGGAACCTCATTCGCCGAGCTTACCGCCGACGACAAGAGCGATGACCAGGGTGAGAGATCCTCTCTCACCCTCGTCGAAGCCATTCGAACCGATCTCAGCATCCCCCTTTACCCCGTCTCCTCCCTCTCTCGGCGTGGCGCGATCCCGAGGTCTTTTTGTCATCCCTGCTCGTAGATCTCGCCACCCCCGAGGTTCCCCGTCACTTCGGTGACCATTCCGGGGCTCTCCTCCGACCAACCTGCTGGAAGCCGCCCTTCCAGTCATCGTTGCTACCTCCTGTCGATACACGACAAGCTAGGCTTAAACGCGGCCACTTCGGAGGTTGTAATTTTCGCAACCCCGACGAAATCAGGCGCTGCTTCTTTCAGCCCAGGGAATCGAACTTTATTGCTAAATACTATACGATCAGCAAATTCACACTCTCTCTTTTGTTTGTTCCTGTGTTGTAAGCGATGACCGTAAGGGATGCACCATTGTATGGACAGCAGACGTGTATATGCAGAAATAACCAACTGTATGGCAGCCTTTTAAGAATTTTTTAATAATTTTAGCAATATGCATACTAGTAGCATATTAAATTACTTTCCGCTTTCTAATCACTTCGTTGATAAATATATATGCGATTACCGGATATAAGAAAACCTAAAAAATTGCGCGAGATAGTTCACAAGTTATATGCATATATATTAGATACAATATAAATTACATATATTTAAATGTTATTTATAATTAGAAAACATTTATTTCTTTCTAGATTATATCGCATTTTATATTTAAATATAATTTTCGTTTATTTTCTTAATTCCTCTCTTTAATATATTAAAATTTAAAAAAAATTTCGTACATTTTATGTTACATATAGCAATAGTAAATGTTTTTTTCAAACATTTACATTTCGCAAATTTTTTCTGAAACATTGCTTGATATTTGTTATGTAATGTGCGCCTGTTCGCTTTTAAGAACGCATTCTTCGGTGAAATTCATGAGCTCGCCATTGAAAAGACTAGAAATCGAGCACTTACTTTTGAAAACGTGATTCCGCAATCACGATTCCTGAAACAGAAGGTGTGAGGTAACAGTTTAGTCTCTCTATCGGTGACTTGATCCACACGAAACCACATGCCTTCCCTCTCCACTATAAGAGGTCCTACCCTTCCAGACATTCTAGCTCGCGCAGCAAACCAGGGTAATGGTTTCTCGATTAAGCCATGTTCACAATGGGATTAAAAACGACCGGTAGACCGCTGCTGACCATGCCATTCGTAGCTGGAACTATCCCTTCTTTATAAGCGCGAAGCATTTGCCCGATCTATTCGCATTTTAACGCGCTTCGAATTAGCAAACTGTCTTGTTCGCTATCACACTTTCTAAAAAATAGTTTCTATTGTTATTATTTATTCTAATATCATTGGCGACTAGTATGGATCGATAACTAATTTAACAGAATCTTTAAAAGCTTGCAGCTTATATCTGAATTTTATTTTAAAATATTTAAAACCAACGCTTGGTTAGCATATAATATTTTGTCAAAATCTGACTTTCCTGATTAGAATATTCTGCGTATTCAGGAAAATATTTAATTGTAGAGTCGAGACTAAATTAATTTCACTCGTACTAGTTCAGCGTGTAATTAAATTTGTTGAATTAAATTCAAAAGTAGAAATGTTCTACATTATGAATTTCGAGAATCGTATGCGCTTTATCGAACGAATATAAATATCATTCCTTACATCACCTATACTGCACGTGGATAAAATCGGTCATGCGAGCTAAGAAAACCTCAAACATGGGTCCTACTAAGGATAGTCACGGATCAGGAATCTCGTCGCGCCTTTCTAATTAACGTCACCTTCGCCCCCAAAGTAAAGAGGGTTTCCGTAAAGGGGTCGACCCTTAGCCTCGACACCAAAGCTCGAGCGCTTCTCGGCCTGGCTATCGCTCACCCCTTTTTTTAAAACCATTTCTTCGCCACCGGCGTCCCTGCGGCTGCCAGCAGACGGCGTTGGCGGGGGATGAAGATTAATTCGTTCCGTCTTAATCGTATCAAAGTTTGAGAGCCGAGTCAGGCTCGGCAGGCCCAAGCCGTGCTCGACGCGAAACGCCTTCCATCCCCCGCGTCACCCTTTGAAGCTGCACCACTTCATATCCAACGCCGGCCACCTTCTAGAAGTCGCGCACCCCTCTTGCACTCCCCCACCTCTCTGCAACTTTTTACTTTTAGCCTGATCCTACCGCTCGTCGTTTCTTCCCACCTCTGCGGCCTCTTTCTGTTTCTTCTCGGCGTCTTTTTTTCCCCGCCCTCTTCGATGCATCTCCGCGCGGTTCCCCCCTTTTCTCCTCTCCTTGCCTGGATAATCATATTTAATAATGTCGCCGAGTATTTTTGCCCCGCTGTCAAAGTTAAGGCGAGAAAAGTTGGTGCGAAAAATGGCGGAGATGGTGCGCGAAGTTTCTGGTGGACTTGGCGTGTGCGAGGGATCGGCTGGTGCGGCCGGGAAGTGACAACCCTTTTTATTTAGGGCGCAACTTCCAGTAGGCTTGAATAAATCCAATATTGTAGGAGGATTCCAGGAACGGCCTGAGAATATCCGTTCGGTCTCTCCGTTTGCTGTCTTGCGTATTTCGTCTTTAGTGAAAGATAGATAATCAAGAAAGATAATCTTGGTATTTTTTATTTCAATAAATTGTCCAATAATTGAAATGTATATTGAATATTGTGCGAATTCACTTATGAACGAAGAAAATTTTCCCATTAGGGTGTGCGTACAAATTAAAGGTAACATACATTATTTAACGGAAATTAATTTTGACTCGAAAAATGCATGGAAACACTTCATGCAAAAAAGGAAGGGGGAAAAAAGAAAAGATAAAATTTGGCCCCGCTTTGAAAAGTGCTACGCTTTCATTATTCGATTATTGCACGAGGCATTCTACAATGCCTTAACCTCGCGATTTCACGATACACGCGTGATTATTATTTTTCTCTTATTTCGTTGAACCGACGGGTTACACCGACGCGCACTGCAGCTTGTGTATAATGCGCACTCGAGCGGCTACATACGGTATGGTATATTTTTTTTCATACCCAGCAACCAACGGTGAATGGATATTCTCCGCCAAAAACGAATTAAATCCAACTCTTTGTGCGGCCTTTTTTTTAAATACAAAGTTCGCGTGTAAATAATACCGTGCTGTGCGGCACATATTGTATTCAATATTCTCTAGCGAGCGAAAAATGCACTCTCACCGACGCACAAATGCGTTGTGTAGGGGATCTGCGCGAGGGATTGCATTTTTTATATTTACATTTATTAGCAGTGTATAAAGAGCATCAAATGGGATGGAATATTATACGTAATTATATATATATTTCTGTATCGAAAACTCCTCTGAAAGCGTTGCGCGCGGCGCAGATACAGTTAATATAAATTGAACACAATGAAAATAATTCTAATTTTGCATTAAACATTCGCATAAGAAATAGTAGTGCAATAATGGATGTGTTAAAGGTTAAAATTTTAAATTATGCGATACCACTTAAATGTATAATGAATAATATTTATTGCAAACCGATAATCGTGCAACATTTATTTATTGAAATACAATCGTTAATTTTAAACAGAATTAAAGAGGATTTAACTTTTAATAAATGATACAAAAATACGATTGCTTGGTTATACATATTAATATAAAAGTTCTTTGTACAGCATCGGCAATAAAGGTATTATTTTACACATTAGTTCTGTTATATTTATAATTATTATTATCGTTAATTTTTGCGATAAAAATATGATGGCGTGCACGAGATCATTATGCAATCGTCCCTTAACTAATATTAAAATATAAAATAATTGGCTATTTTTTTACTAATATTGATCTTTATAAATCCTTTGTCACATAATTTGCTGCAGTAGTCTATGGGTTTTGATGCAAATATGATAATTTTATGATTTGAAAATGTGGCATTATAGTATAAATAAATAAGCAAATAGCCATCAATATTAGAAGTTGCAACAATTATCACTTTATCAAGCAAATAAAATTATGTTAGATCATCTTTACACTATTTTATAATGCCATGTTACCTATAAAAATATATCTGCATAATTTTTTGGCACATTGCTTCTTCGTATCCCTACGTATTCGCTACATTGATGAGGCCGCAGGAGTGGAACACGCGTCAATGTCTAGGCGGTAAATATTAAGCAGCGTGCAGCACAATGGGGTAGCAACGCAACAAAAGGCGCCGGCGCGCTCAGGTCCCGGCAGGGTTGCAGTCACGCGCAATTTTGAGGAGACCGGCGTGTATTTCGCGCTACCGTTTAATTTTTAAGCGTTTCTAATTAAAAGGCTAGTTAAACAAGGCGTGCGCGCGATTGCCCCCGGGCTGCGCGCGTTTTAAGCTCGCGCGTCGCTAGCGAAGACGAAGGAAACGTTATGGATGAGGGTAAGATGAAAGGGAGAAGACGTTGAAAGCGGATTGGCAAAAGGTAGATGAAAGACGGAACAAAGTAGCAAATGCGACTATGAGGTAACTAGGCAGAAAAATGGATGAAAAAGGAAAGAGGTTATGTTAAATAGATAAATTAGGTAATTTTTTTCTGTGAGACAATAAACTACTATAAAATACTCGCGATTTAGCGACTTTATTCAAGCAAATAATAAAATTTGGACAAAACAATTCAAAATGAATAATTAAATATTAATCTGAAGAAAAGAATATAGACAATAATGTGGAAATCTCTAAAATATCTGAGTATTTCTCACAAAAAATCGATAATATTAAAAATAACAAAGTAGTTATTCACTCACGTCGAAAATATCACACTTAAAGCTCTGGAGAAAATATCGCAAAAAGGGACATCCATGAATGGTTGAGAGAAAGCACACAAACGAGCGAGCAGAAGAAGGGATGCTGCGGCTAGGATTGAGCACCACCGCTATCCCCATCCCTCATCGTGCGAGAACAGCCCTGAAAGCCAACGATGGAAACAAACATCGCGAAATTACGAGTATATATTCGCGAAAAGCCGACGGATGAAGCATGCTGCGCAGGGGGTGGTACGAGGGGGTGGCGACAGGGTGGCCGGGAAGATGGGCATCATCGTGCCGCTATTACAGCGTGAACGCGAGTGTAAATACGTCCTGTGATGTATTCCATAAGGCGCAGATTTCTCGGCGCTTGTTGATCCTTGTTATAGCGGACACTCGTACATCGGATGCATTAAACGTCGGTTTAAGAGAGGAAGGTTGAAGATAGACAGCGAGAGCGAAAGAGAGATCAGGAGAGATGAAACAGCACAGCACAAGCTGACTTTTTAATGATGGACATGTTAAGTTGTTGTTAAGAGTATGTGTGTGTGATTTGTGTACATAATTCATACACACACAAATATTAATTTGTTGTAGCTTTTTTCTATCTCTATGATAAGGTGATAAGATTAAGAGCTTCTTAAATCATAAAACAAGATTTATTTTTTGCTAAATGATTTTTCGACTTTTTATTCGCAATAGTTATGTGTGTGTAGAGGGAGAGAGAAAAAAACATTACGATATTTTGTATCAAATTGTTCATGGACAAAAAAATTGCTCTAAATTTTTTTTTATGAAAAAGTACATCATCCCAAATTTCTATTTAATAAAATAGTAGATAGGTTAATAATATTTTACATTTTAAGTTATGCACATTTGTGTTAATGATCAATGTTCGGAATTTAAAAAAAAGATAGAAAAGATAGGACTTTTCTGCGGAATTCGGCGGGAGATTCGCAGACTCGGGAGTTAGTGAATTGATATATATATATATATATATATATATATATATATATATATAGAGGGATAAGCTCAGAGAAAGTTTCGCAGGATATTACGTTAATAAATAGCTTTGTTTGCCGAGCTACTTTTGCCGTAATAGAAGTTTCGCGGATTGTAGCCGAAACTCGCAAGTTTCTTCTTGATCTGCGCGCAACATTTTTTGCGCGAACGCGAGTCTTTTCCTATCCTTGCGCTCAAATGGAATGTTTCGTAACGATTTATCAGGATCATCGTGAACCGCGAAGAAAAATATTTTCTAGAAGTTTCTCGGATATTCTCGAATATCTCACTATCTGTTTATGTTATAAGATAAAAAATCTTATTAATTTTCTATTTAAAGAATTGCGTTTCTAATATATATATATATATTTTTTTTTAATGAATAACAAATTTTACATTTTCTTGAAAAGAATTATTTGTATTCAATTCGTGTAACTCGTGTTATTTTTAAATTAATATGTAAGAAATGTTGTAAAGATTTCTTAAAGTATAAATATTACGATTGTGTTGTCTTATAATAAATTATTCTATAAATGTTAATTAAGTAATTTGTAACTTGTGCTATTAATAACGCAGTATAATTTTATATAGTCAATGTGACGCTATGACGATGTGTCTGAGCTCTTTCTCTCTTTCTCTCCCTTCCGGAAAATTAGTGTTTCACATAGTGCAGTCCAATCCGAGTCATCCGTACCGACTTGCTTCGAAAATCGCGGCGACGCTCTCAGCTTAATTAAATGCGCAAGAAGGGAAGAAGGCGGTATATACGCCCAAAGGATAATTTTGGGGATCAGTGGGATAGATCGCCTGTAAGGAGCATCGATGTGGCGAAAGGGACGAGAGAACGACAAGCCTCACTAGCCCGAAGTAGTTAGCTTAGTGATTTTGGCGTTTATTGGCTAGTCGTGACGCCGCCCGTGCCAGATTGGTACCGTTCGCCGCGAACCCTTGGGACAGCTTGAAGATGTTTCGTATCTTCCGAGAGATTCCCTCATGGGTACCTTCAATGCCACTCTCAACCCTTTCGAGAGAAATAGAACTATAATTCCTTCAAGCTGGCCGCTCTTCTCTCTAAGACTACATACAATGTAATCGCCGTAATGTTCCGACAGCTTGTATCTGATTACCGTCTTGTGACATTGAACGCTGCTTGAAGACAGTGCTTAGTAATGCCACGACTCGATCTTATTTAAAATAGTTTATCAAGATGAAGATTAGTTATTGAATGATCACATTCCTAATACATTGATATCAATCATGATATAATAATTAATATCTAGCTTGTATATTTTTATATAAACTTTGTCCGCCTCGTGGCCGATTTAAGATTAAATTTTAGGACCACAATCCGTATGGTTGATACGTGGTAATTAATAGAATACCATCTCTTGCCAGTCGGGTCGACTTAAAAATTTATCATATACGTTTATTACTACTGGCGATTTAGAAAATTAAATTTAAAGTTTATTATACACCAGACCAGATAACGGTGTCACACGAAACGTATACGTTCTTCTTAACATCATCGGTTATTGCGATAAATATTATCACATCCCTCGGTGGTCGAACTGGCTACGACGCCCGAAACGGAGTACAGGGAGGTCCAGGTTCAAATCCTGGCTGAGGTAATATTTTTCGCAATAAATTTTCTAACAGTTTTCGTGATGGGAGGGTGTTGGGGGGAGGGGGGAGAATCTAATAGATGCTTTAGCATTTATTAATATTAAATTTATTACACGTAGAGGACCACAATCCGTATGATTGATACGTGGTAATTAATAGAATACCATCTTTTGCCAGTCGGGTCGACTTAAAAATTTAGATTGTGCACAATCACAACATCTCTAAGTATGATACGCACACACATCGTTCGTATTGTTAAGTTCATTATATTCTCGTAATTACCATAAAGAAACATAAGGCTCAAGATTCAGTAGGACGCAGCATCTCGAAAGGATGGTATATGTAACCATCCCTTTCCGCACCGCGAACTTAACCGTCACGGCACTGCAGTATGTTACTAAATGATCCAACCCACGGCTATTATCCACCCCCGACCGCCCCGTCGTCTCTCCACACATCCACCTCGTCCCCCAATTTCCTATGCTCCGACGTTAGAATACGCAATTTAATACTCGACCAATTACATATACGAAATCTTGTTAGCACGGGTTATACCGCCGGGGATACCGGATTGGGAATTGGAGGGGGACGCGAAGAGCCTGACACCCGAGGCATTCTTCGAGGGTGTCTTAGAGAAGGCGGAAGCGCGCTGAGCGGGGAGCTGGTCGTAGAAACAGGCAGGCATACAAACTTGCTCAATTACGATCCTCGATTACAACTATAAAATGCGATATTGTTCTAACCATGCCACCCCCCTGCACTCTCATTCTCTAGGTATCCACTTTCAAACCAACGGCTTTCTTCGGTCTGTTACGACGTCGCGTAAATGCGCTATAATTCAATGGTCGCCGCCGCAATGTATTGAAGATTTAAAGAAATTTTTAAATAAATAATTTAGGAATCTTCTAATATTTTTTTGTATATATATAATATTTGGATGTAATTTTTTTAATGCGGTATTAATTTGAAATGTTTTTTTTTATTATACGTATAAGATTATTAAACACATCGATAATCCCAAAATTATGTTTAAAGTGCACAAATTTATAACATGATAAGCGAGCTTTGGAGAAAAATAGCCGTGCTTTTCCCGAAACAATACACAAACCGGGCGTCGGAAACAATTTTCGACAGAAGCCCGTGGAAATACAAAATCGCCTATTAACGGACCGAGTGTTTCGGGAATCGTGATTGATGATCGTCCAGGGCGTTGATAGTTGTCCATTAATCGCAGTGAAACGAACGTCATGGGGGTAGGAGGGAGCCGATATGGGAAACGGCGATCAATGGTGAAATTCTTATCAGACCGAATGGATTGATAGAGCCACTTATCGGTACGGTCCGTTTGTACTCTTGACCGCCACGACACAATGGTACCTGCCACGGTTTGATATCCAAGGGAAATAACCTCTCTAAGCATTTCCTCTAAGCTGTTTATTTCGGTGATAGTACAACCTACTGGCCACTTGAGATAACACATAGATATTCATTTTATTAAGCACTGAAAATCACATTGGAAACAATATCTGTATCATAGAAAAGCTACAACAAACTCATTGATTATAATTTACAAATTAAACATTCGAATTGGAAGATTAATTTTTTATTAATACATGAAATTTATTTTTAATAATTCTATGTTTCTATTTCGATAGTGATATAATTAATGTCGTTTAAAATTAACCAAAGCTTCTCTTTTGTTTCAGGTAACTATCCAGATTGACATCCAAGCAGTTTTCCACGCCACTGTGAGTAGATACAACGCAATACAAAAGATAAATATATTTTTTAAATATATATTTATATACTGAAACACAAATTAAAATTTTTATAAATTATAATGATTTATAGCAATTAAATTTTGAGGCATATATTGGTACTTAAAGAAAGAGAATTGCAATAATTTCTCTTTTAAAAAGACGCGAAATACTATATTACCACTATTAGAACTTATTCTATATATATACTGACGCTTTAAACTGAATATCTTAACAATTATTACATGATCTCTCAATCTAGTTTTAATAAATGTAATCTTAAAGTGTAAATTTGAAACAAATGTTTAATAAGAGCGGATAAGCAATTCACACACATGTGCAGAAATTATACACTGAAAAAAAATTCTTGGTAAACTTGGGAGATGCATTTAGATGAGTTTAGTAATACTTTCTTTTGAAATATTTGATTATTATTACCGATTGTAATAATAATAATAAAATATTTTGTAATAATTATAAACATTAATAAGTATTACATAATTTAGTTGGCTCAACTAAATAAAATTTGCTCTTTTATAATTATTACAAATGTTTATAATTGTTACAAAATGTTTTGTTATTATTATTATAATCGGTAATAATAATCAAATACTTCAAAAGAAAGTATTACTAAATGCATCTCACAAGTTTACCAAGAATTTTTTTTTCAGTGTAATGTGGCACTTTTTAATTTATGATCTGAACTTGAGATTTGTAAAGTTCGTCCCTTACCGCCATCTGACTCTTTGAAACGCACATAAACACACCGCATGCAACGAACGGCGGTCATTCTGTCGGGTCGAGTATGATGCTAGACGAAAGCCGAGAAATAATTAACGATGTTCTCGAAGGGATAGTGGCGATCGCGTCGCCTTCAACGGCTACGCGCGGCGACCCTTCGCTTACCCCGAGGGACTTCGCGGAACAACGTCAGCTCCCCCAGCGAACTGTTCGTCGGCCATTCAGTTCGCATTTCGCAATACAGAAACACAAACTAGGGTCAGCGACCAACCGGTTAATGGTTGATGACGAACAAGTATCTTGTCTTCCGTACATGCGTAAAGATTTCTCTTGTCCGCGCGCTTGCCTAGAAATGCAAATAGAAAGATTTACGTAATTAATGAGTGACAATTTTAGGATGCGTAACATCAGCACGGTGAGTTTGAAAAATTATAAGAAAATGACTCTTAATAATTTAATCCAAGTGCTGCATAAAAGTATTTTAAAATTGATCTCAGAAATCGTTTGAAAGACAAAAGAGTATAGTATAGGCAATGTAAAGATAAGTGATACACTGAACACTGCGGAGCTCGCTTATGTATTTGCTCTGATTTAAATGTGAGCATGGCTATCATTAACATAATATTCATAAAACTTTGGTTGACTTTGCCAACAAGATAGCAGTTACATTATAAGTTGTTGAACGTATTGAATCTCGTCTAATGGTTGAAATTTTGCCACGATTCTGCGAACTAATCGACGCGCAAGCTTCAGATGGATGGGTACGCGGATGAAGGATGTGGACATCGACATGCGAACGGACAGGTCAGATGGATGGATCTCCAGCGGGCCTTTTCGCGCAAGGTCAATCCTTCGCGCGAAGGTGCAGAAAAGTTTATTCGCCCTCTTCCGCCCGCATATTCTCGCGCGCTCCTATCTCCGTCCGCGCGGCTTTATATACATTACATAATGATGTTTATCCCGTCGTACCGACGGGAACAATCGTCCCGAAAGTAAATATTTAACGTTATTTCGCGCAATGTTTCGAAGAGTGCGGAACGAGAAGCGCGGTGAGTGGCAGGGGGGCGGAGGAGGGGGTGATGAAGAGAAGAGACCGAGAATTGGATCTGGAGCAGAAACGGGAGCGCGTGGAAGAAGCGGGACGGCGGGAGGGTGGCGCCTTCGGGGTGAGGAGAAAACGAGCGTTCCCTGCGAGCGTTTGTCTTTGAATTTTATTCGAGACGCTGATAATACGCGCTTCCGCCGGGAATTGCGCGATTCTTGTTTTATACGGGAAGGTAAACGCCGCTGCGCGCCATGCATCGAATTTCAATGCTCCCTCGGAGTCGATGGTGAAGCGACGGTTCAGGCGGTTCAACGATTCTGGTGGTTGGAAAATTTGAATTCCCTTTTATAAAGGACCAAGTGTGTCGCGTTGGAAAATAAAAGTCGTTTAGGATACGTGAGAATTTTATTCATTTCTGCGCGTGTTTTTTATCATACTGTGTAACGTACTGCATTTAAAATATTATTAAATTAAATAAGTAATTTTTTAATGATAACACGTTTTGTATTATGTTTTCATATTTGGTAATATTTGTCATATTTATTAATCTGCGAGATAAACAAAATATACATTTAATATTTTTTTGCTACCATTTTAAAACACTTCGATTAGATGTGAATGTAAAATGTTACTGAACCCATATTAAGTTCATCGTGAGCGTGACATTAGCGGAAATTGTATTTCATTTCTCCTGTGCTATGTTTTGTGGATCGAGCTCGCGATTTCGGGTTCAGGGATCTCGCGTATCTACACATCCCGAGAAAAAAAAACGCAAAGTTTCGAGATCCCGCAGCCGTGATATAGGCACGATGATATATGGCCGACGATAAAGCCGAGACACATTGAAAGGCCACGATCGATTTCGCTTGGTTTCTCGGTCTGCCATTCTTCGAAATGTCGTTGCCGCGCGCTTTCTCCCACCGTCTTCGAAATGAATCGCGGGATCTATCGATTTGCGCCCTAGACGCCGTGGATGGCGTAAAAGCCGTGGACGTTCGACATCCGCGCGTTTATCGAATTTATAGGGTGGGATGGGGGAATGGGGGTGAGAAAAACTGGGATCGTAGATTGGGACTGAAAATGCATTAAAGTGTCTCGTTGCACGCAATTGTTATGCATTCGTGATGATAAAGTAGAAGCCATAGCTGATAGAGATGGATCGAGTCTTTTTAAAGTTACACGTTCTCGGCATATGTTAACGTATCATCGAGCACAGTCATTTTGTAAACGATCCATATAAGATAAATTTATAATTTTAATTTACCACAATTTTAATTTACTCTACTTCTTGGCTGTAAGCTGAAGTTAATAAATTAAATATAATTTAACCACGCTCAATTGCCGGACAATACAATTTTTTTCCAGCGAGCGAAGGGAAAGGCAGAGGGACGGAAGTGAGTCGAGATCGACTCTGGTAGGGAAGAAAGGAGAAACAGGCGGGAGGACCGAGACCGCTGACGTAGCACTGTCCAAGCCAAATGGCCAAAATGGTCAGCCACCGTCGGTAATGGCCCAATAGACGCTCCTTACATTGCCGCAAGATATTGTTTAGGCTCGCCGTTTCCAACCCTCGCCACCTTGCTCGCGAGCGATTTTCGATTCGAAGACTATCCCCTGCGAACGCGTGGCTGCTGCTCTGCCATTTCCACGTTATGTTATCACTCGTAGAGGTATCGTTCGCGCGCGACCGGCAAGTCGATAAAAATTTTCCTTGTAGTAAGCATAGTTTTCTTTTACTGCGGCAGTCGTTCTACGCCAATCGCCCGAGGTGCGTCTTTTTCGTAGTTGTTCTTTCAGAGGAAAACTACTTTTATAAATAGCTTGTCATGACTTACATTTTATGTATAATATTCTTTTCTGCAACAATTGTTTTAAGGAAACGTGTTCCGTGTCATATAAGATGACGTGTATCTTATTTTATTGCAAGTTTATGTATTTTGAAAATATAGAAACTCGTACAGACGTGGATGTAGAATTAAGATTCTTCAATTAAATGAATACTCTAATTAAACAATATGATGAAGATAAGCAGTATGTATTAAAGTCAAAAGACTTGTTAACAATGTTTGCTGTTAGTTATAATATTAAAGTTATTATTATCATTAAAATTGAGATTCGCCGCAAACTGAATCCATTTAAATCAGGCCATAATTCTTCGCTTATATGACTACTATGAGAAGTTGAGATGATGGATCGGCAGCATCACTTGAAATATCGCTGGAATAAGAAATTTTATTTCGACAGTGATTTGTCCGTCTGGCTGAAAGGTTCCAGGGCCCTCGAGTACTCCTTGTTGGCCATTATAACTTTCTGGCGTCAGGTAGTAATTAAGTCTGCAATAAGGACGAGTGGCCTGCCACCCATTAAGACAACGACGGATCGACACTTTGTGCGGCGGGCGCGAAAAAAGGTCGTCCCGTCAAATGAACCGAAAGGAGATCCGATGAAAGAAATTGTCAAAGTAAGAGAGGAAATAGTGAGTGGGAGTGCGCGATAGATGATGGTAGAGAGAATTCCGATACTTCACGCGATAATTTTGTCATAATTGCTAGTAGCAATTATATATTTTTTACATAATGAGCTATCAATTGCTTTCGTTTAGTCGGCTGTAAAACCTTTTCATATAATGCAAAGTAAATATTATTTTAAGAATTATGATTTAATCGTTTACAGTGAAAAAATTGGGTCTTGTGTATCTATTTATCTAAATTGAATATTTATGTATTCATTACATAACATTTTGCATTATTTAAATTGTTTATTAAAAATAATCTTACGTTTTATGTATATAAATTATGTAACATATAATATAATGTAAGATAAAAGATTATTCTTATCTAGGACAGTCAAG
Source organism: Aphaenogaster rudis (assembly GCA_003063815.1). Lineage (NCBI taxonomy): Eukaryota > Metazoa > Arthropoda > Insecta > Hymenoptera > Formicidae > Aphaenogaster > Aphaenogaster rudis. Next base: position 420,535 of record NJRL01000133.1, read on the forward strand.
CGTCGCCACTTTCTTTTATTTATAATCTATGGAGAACGAAGTCTTATCTTTGCGACTTTTTATTGCCACCGGTGTCACTCTTACGAAAGTTCCAAAAACTGCTACTTTTCTCAAACTTATTCGAAGCAGTCAGCCAGAAATACACAGAAAAGTTTACGGAATTCGTTTTAATTATCTCGTGGCGAACATTGAGTGACATTGCAAAGATGAAGATTTATATTAATGTCACTTTAAAAATATCTTTTATATTGCTCAAAGATACGAGGTACTAATTAAACTCTGAAACAATCGGCAATAAGACGGATCGCTTCAATATCTTACATCCTTTCGTGACATTTTTCGAGAAGTCTCAAAATTTCTCGAGTACTTTTCTAAATATGTGCTTCACATAGATCTCGCAAAAACCCTATCATTTCCAGCGGTCTCATTGATCACCTCCGAGTCTGACGTGCGACCGGGGCGACAGACAAGGACGCGCCACGTGAGTTACCGCCGAATACGATATGCTCCCGATGCAGATGCAGATACCCAGACGATGTAACGACCGGTAGGGATGAGACTGCAGTTAGGCACGGCCAGTGTCTCCGGGGTACCATGGTATCCGGAATGGTGAAGTTCGCCCGGTAGATTCCCTGTGTGACCCGCCGTCCGTCCTCTCCTTCTGTCCTCCTCCCTCTGTGCCGCTCCCGTCCCGCGCCATCTCCGTCGCTCTCTTTCGCTACAATACCGCGTTCTCCGGAAATTCCATGGAAGTCGAATCTCGCGCCACCCATCCGCCCACATAATTCCAGCAGGCGAGAGCTGTTCGGTTAATATCTCCCGCTTGCTGACACCGTCAAATAAAACATCCCCGGGTCGTCTTCGGGCTGGCGCGGGGCTAGGCCCGAGGAAGGTGTAACCTACGGTATAGACTCGAGACGCCGAGAGGAAATCTCGGTTCTTTATGTACGTACGTATAGATACACCACGCATCATCCGGCTGATGCGGCACTTTTTTGTGCGGCGCTCGGAATAAATGTGAGGAACCTGCAGGCATTTCGTTTCGGGGAATGTCGCGGGAGAATGGGAGTTGGCATGGCGATTCGCGCCAGAGGATTATGCCCGCTGCTGGGAATGGTGCGTTTAGGATCTGTAAGGTGCTCCACGCGAAGAAGACGATACGATGCTCTAGATGGATGAATACGCGGCTTCTTGATAGCACTTCTATCTCGCGATCTGTTCTCGATGATCTTTCGAAATATAAGATTGGCTAAAATAATAGAGGCTCGTGCTGCAGTTAATTTTCTGTAATTTAATACTTTTGGATTTTCTACAAATAGTACATTTAATAAATATAGCCGATTATATAAAATCTTAGTGCCTCATTAATCAAGTTATATAATTTTAAATAACGGTAATGATCTCGCAGCGCGTACTTGTTGGTCGCCGAAGAAAGCAGCGCGTAGCTGAAGGCAGCGACTATCATTTTGAGCATTTGCGTTAAAGAGAAATAGAGTCTCGGCAAAAAGAGAGGGAGAAAGGCGCTTGGAGTAGTACAGAGTGGCAGAGAAATAGGTACTCGGAATGCGCGGAAAGGGGAGAGGAAGGGCGACAGAAAGCTCCGGGGAAGGGGGTGGGAGATTCGCGCATATCCTATGCCGGGAGGGGGCAAGAGGGTGCGAGGGGGTAGGGAGATAAGGCTAACACAGCGAGAGAATGAGAATGAAGGGAGAGACGTTTCCACTATTGATCATCGAGGCTCAGAGTGTAATGCTAATCATGCCCCCTCGCTCGTACCCGTTCCCCAACGCTCGCAGCCGCACCTACCCCCAGCAACTCTACCTCACCCGCCGCCACCCTCTCTCCCCCGTTGATTCTCTTACCCGTCTCTCACCCTTCCGCCACCAACGTCCCTTCTGTGACACAGAGTCGGCAAGATATCGACTCTGACACCCACGCGACCTATAAGCAACCGGGCTTCACTCCCGTCATCTCTATCTCGTCGAGGATTCCCATAGATTTGGGAAAAGAACCGGACTTTTTCCTTCGTAGAAGTATGCAAAGTGCGAGTTTTGCTAATTGGTCAGGTACTAATAATCGGCTATATTTATTAAATGTACTATTACATTCAGTGCTATCACACCGAAAGATTTCTGAATTTTTCTAAAATCTCTACTGTATTAAAATTTTAATAATTGTTAAAAATACGAAACATTCGTTAAATGATAAATAAAAGAGAAGATATATTCTTTATTTTCATTTATTTTTATTTAATATTATGGAAATGTGTAAGTGTTGCTGAATATCTCGAAAAGAGGACGCGTTACAGTTAACTTACAAATTGTCTTATCTTAACATCTTATCTTAACTAATAAATTAAGCTTAAATATGACAAATATAAGTATTTCGATTTATATTCAGTTTCTTATTTTATTGTGAGAAATAAATATCCATAGCAGACGGCGATGGGGAGATATTAAATTAAATTAAATAAATTGAATTGCAAACGATTTTTAATCGCGTATAGAACGGAAGAGCACTCGCTGAAACAAGAGGGGCGCAGTGCTGATACAATTAATTCCCGAAGCTCTTAAATTCCGCGCCGTTCACCGTAGATGCACGTCGGTGTGCGATCGCAACGTTCGTCGTACCGGTAACGTCAACATTTGCCGCCGGTCGAAGGACCAGCGGCGCGATTAATAATTTCGACCGGGCATCCGCCACCGCGCGCTGTCTCCGGCCGCGGCGCAACAATATTTGCCGCTCTTGCAGCAACATTTTTCCGTGTGCCCGCTTTTATTTTCATCGGCAGTCGTCAGATCCTGCCTTCATAATGGAACGAGCCGTAAAGCACACGTCTCCGCCCACTCCGTTCAGCCCTTTACTCTTCCTCCCGTCCACGCATTCGCGTCCACGCGGGATCAAATTATCCATTTGAATATGTATTGTTTGAACGGAGCATCGAGAAACTATTTTGGTCTGCGTGATCCAGAAATGGAGGATGAAGGTTGACACACACCATTATGAAAACGGTACTGCAGATTGTACAGTTACAATTTCCTTTTACTTTTTTAAAAATTTTTTTAGGCGGTTCTGTATATAAATGACAGCAAAATATATAACATATGCAGAATCATATAAAGTTGAATATCGAAAAGTGGCGGTCAAGCGTAGTCTATGATGAGATTATCGAAAATCTCCATTAAACGCAGGTGAAACATTTATTTCATTTTATCGCGATGCCAAGTCATTACAGAGATATCTAATATAAAGACCAACATAAAAACCAGTCTGAGCGCTCAAGCGGGTCTGCTCGAGCTAATGAATACGCAAGATATTAATACTGCAAATAATAAGAAGTGACGTGGGAAGAGAGATTGAAGGCAATATAATAATTACATCAGCATATCGGTAAATAGGAGTCAGCAACCCTCGCCCGTTGGCTCCGTTTCGGTTCGTAGCTGAACACATAGTAAACATACGCTGCAGAATTCTCGGCGCAATCACTTCCTTTTCGGTCTGGGATAGTGATAATAAAAAATAAAAGACAAAACTTAAATTCTGAGAGTAGAGTTAAATTAAATTTCAATTTGAAATTCATACAGACATTATATATTATAGATATGAAGCGAAATCTAATAAGACTCTATAATTACAAAATCAATTGTTTCTCTTATTGATAGCCATTATCTTCCGGATTTAATATCAAGCGACCCACTTCGTTAAATAAAAACATTACCACGATGCTTCGCGGGTGACACGCGTGCTGGCTTCGCGATATCTCGAGGGGTAACGCGATGGAGAGGAGCACAGTAAAGCCCCTAATTTCTCAGGGTAAAAGTTGCCAACCGTAAGCACCCCTCTCGGCGAGGGGTGACGGGGTTGAGCCGGAGCCGTATCAGGGTGAATGGAGAAAGACGCGGTAGTCAATCGACAGGCGAAGAGAGGGAAGAGGGAGTTTATATTGGGAAAAAAAGACGAGACTCGAGCAGCAACAGCAGCACCACCCAGAGAGTGAAACGTTTAAACTTTTTATGAGTTGCTGCGTCGTCGCTCGAGCGAAGAAATTTCAATTTTGCCGCCCACCCTCGTGCCGCTCCTCGCGCCGCGGAAGAGCAGCCTTTCGACGGATCCCTTTTTCCTTCAACCCTCACAAGCGATACCGTCACTTGCTGAGAATTTTGGCACATCCGGCTACGATATCCGCGCGGCTAATTTGCCTCGACACCACCTCGCTTCGATTCTCGACATTCTCCGACCCCTCATTGACTTGCGCGTATTTGTTTAATGAGGTTTGGAGCATAGAAACTTTATAAATTTTTCCGAATAAGAAGGATAGTTTGTATAATTGAATGGCGAAAAAATAAAATTAGAAAGAGAGAATCTAGGAATTCTTAATTATTTTACTTTTTTTTGTGTTAAAAAAGATTCTTATATTTTTACATTAATATATTTTTTAATCTTTTCGAGGGGAAAATTTGATCTTTTTTATATATTATAATGATTCACATCTTTAGAATCGCTTTCTAGGATTTGTAAGGTTTTAATAGATTACGTCGCGTCAAGCATTAAATATGTCAAACAGACATTTTATACTAGTCAGAGTTTGGCTATTCTTACACGCGCATGATTTTACCATACATATTAAATTGCATAAATTATATTCCAGAATGAATATCTGTACCTGAAATTATCGCACGCGATTGACCTTATCGATCTACCTTTAGTGGATGTGGTACAGTCATTTTTAAGATCACAAAATATAACTTGACGTATCTTATTAAATATTGCTCGCTATATATTTTATGATTTAATTATATAATTTAATATCTATTTTCCCTATAATCATATAGTTATGTTCCGTTAGATGTACAACGTAAAAATCCGTTTATCATTACTTTCGCGTTATCCACTCGAACTCCACAAACTACATAGAATGAACCGGCCGAAGGCAATGCAAGGCAGTCTCGTAGTTCCCTTTGCCTCATCTTCTCTGCCGGGTCATAAAAGTCTTGATGAAGACGTCAATGAATATTTATCCTTTCGTTCCGTCGAGGCTTCATCTTGCCTCAACCCCGCCGGTGGTCTGGTGATGTCCCTTTCTTTTAAGACGAGACATTAAGCGGGGTCGATTGGCGAAGTTTCATCAGTATTTAATCCAACATCCTGATGCCGCGTGAGTCCAAGATAATCACATGTCTGTAGAAACAGGAACGACGAGATATATTAAAAATTATTTTACAATGAATAATGCACAAATTATGTATTATTTGGAGGACTTATAATTTGGAGCTAAATAATTTTATAACCGTAATAAGTTGCATTGATGCTGTGATGCATTTTCTAAAAGAAATTTTCTAAAAGTATTCTAAATCCACAAGTGAATAAAGTTGGTATTTTTAATGCATATGTCTCATTACATTATAATCGAACTAACAATATTTAGAAAGAATATAATATATTTATCTGTGATTCTTTGCTTCACACACAGAGAGAACATTGTGAATATCAAACAATACACGACGTCGTTGATAAACTCTATTAAGTCTTGAGTTTAGATACACGAATTAGCGACACGATAGTACAAGAAGGGGAGAGAAGAGAGGTAGAGTGGATGTGTACGCGAGGATGACCACCACGAAGCAAGCGTCGAGACGCTCTATGAGAAAAAGACGGAAGCGCCGAAAGGCAGTGGTCCAGACAAACGCGGAAAGGCAATGTCAGCATTGCGCAGATCCTCCTCTCGCCGCCACCGCCTACCGCCTCCCCCCGTTTTAATATGTTGACGCTCCGTTGGATTGCGGGGGGAGAGGAAAAAGACGGGGGACAGAATGGCGAAAAAAAGCTAGGAGGAAGTGAAAAGGCAAAAAGAAAAATAAGCCTCGGACAGGATCACCGGTAAGGGGCGGTCGCGAGGTGTGGAGGTTGCAGTCAGGGGGTGGTGGCGGGCGCCTACAGGGTTGGGCATCCCGGGGACGGCACAAACAGCAGCACCAGGCGAAAAGAAAGTTTGCCGTGTAACAACAAAAGACGTTTGTTATTGGCGCAGCATTTGAATTGTCTCTGTGTCGGCGGGCCTCCTTATTGGCCGAGCGTCGGCGACGCGACTCCTGCGCTGGTGGGGGGTTGCAAAGGGTGGTAGCCACCCCCACGGCTTGCCACCCACCCCCCACCGGCCCCACTTCTTGCCCCCTCCATCGGCGCCCCTACTTTGTCCTCGAGAGAGAGAACGGCTATACACGCGGCTAAGTGTACCGGCTATCTGGACTACGAAGCTACCCCCATACCGTTCCTACCCGTCTCGATCGTCCTCCCCGGATAGCGGCTGGGCTCTGGGATGACCCTTTCCGAGTACCTACCTTACGTACGCGGACCAACCTCGTATCTGCTCGTAACGACGGAGGAGAAATGCCTCGCAGAATGCAGGCGTGACTCTTATTTAATTTTGCTGCTTGAGCTACCAGCATCCGGCGAGTAGCGTTTGGAATTATGCTGGGGAATGCAAGAACGGCTGGGGAGAAGGCTTTAATATCGCTGATAATTAACGAATGGCTGTAGTATGGCTATGTCCTTCATAGGAATTTTAATTGGCATAATTTAGTTAAAAAGTACAAGATTAATTGGATAAGTATAATATATATAATTTTACATAATAGAAAAATGAGAAGACAGGGTAAAAGAAAAAGAGAGATGTGTATATAGCAATTCCACATTTTCATAAATGACGTACTCTGATTTTCTTATTGAAAAATACGAGTTGGAGGATATGGATAATTACGTTCCTATTTATTTATCTAATCAAATGATTATTATTACATTATTAAAAACCTTTAATTCAAACATTAATGATTATATGCCAAGAAATGTACGTAAATAACGGATTACAAAATGTATTTGCGTATGCTATAGCCTGGACAGTGCAGTGGGAACTCAACAGGGCGCAGACATCCTTTTCGTATCGATTCTTCGTTTCTCTCATATCCGACTTCGATCACCGGCGCGGCATTATCTAGCTGCGCGATTCATGCGCACAATCTTACCCGACACAGTTTTATATTCGTACCTATCGTGCGCTACGACGTATATCAATGGATCGGTTCCGGAACGTTTTAGTAGACCTGTGTGCTGATACCTACCTAGATTATTGTTAGCAACATCTGCTCCTAACGATTATTCTTGGAATTATACTGCAAATTTATGACACGGGTCGAAGCCCCGTTTTACGAGACGCTTTCGTATCGAAAACTTCGATCTCTCCATGTAACTTATGACCCCTCGGCTTAACTTATGGCGATCGCTCGGCTATAGCTGCTATTAATTAACGCCGTTTCGCGATGTTCTTCTACCTGTTTTTTAACTGACCGTTTCTCGATATAATCGGTTTGATTTTTCTCGCAACATTCATCAGAATAATATGACTTAATATATACAGTAACGTGTCGTATATATGTATTATAATCGAATTTAATACAATATTAAATAATAAAATATTAATAATAAAATAGATTGAGTCATAATTATTTGTTACGCGCTTATTTTACTTCTATGCAACTGATTAAATAGTGCGTTCATGTTTGATGATTCACCTTTTGAACTCTTGACCGAACGAACGGAATTTGGATGGATCAAATGGCATAATCTGTTCGTGGTATCTGTATTAAGAGCCAATGAATGACATAAATCAGTATTTGTTGCCTATGGACAATGAGTAATCATTGACAGATAATATCAGACGTGTCCACTTGATATAATCGAATTAAACTCGAATTTGGTTACGTTATCATGGAGCACTACTGTGATTAATCGATGAAAATTGTAATTTTAGATACCACATTTAATCTCACTGTTAAGGGTTTATATTCGCTGGTTAGACATGCTGCGATATTAATTACAGCGTCACGCAGGTCGATGGTAGAAATAAATTCCGCGGTAAAAGCGAGACGTTTGATAAAAATTTGCATGAAAGTAAATTGCGATTGATTGATGTAAAAGCAGCAGTAAATGTCGCTGTCTCGTTTGTGCCTGGGAAATACATTTGCAATACATCGAAAAACACAAATTAAAAGAGAGCAATTGCACCGCGTGTTCGGTGTTTGAGTCAGATAAGAAAATGTAGAAATTTGAATGCAATGGATTGCATTTAGCATGTCTCCGATATTGTACATTTCCTTTTAACTATTGAGTCTTTGATCAGATTTCAATTAATTCTTATTTAATGAAAAAAGATGCAGGGGCAATAATAAGTTTTGAGTTGTAATATGTTTGTGAAAAATAAAAGCCTTTTCTTGCTTCAAAGTTACAAACATATTAAATTTTATTTTTTTTATCTAATTCCTAAAGTTAGGTTTAATGGAATATTAATATATGAATTTTAAATTGAAAGATATTTACTAAATATTAATAATTTATTTCTTAACAAATATTCGATATTTGTTAAATATTATTAACAAGTTATTAATAAATGTTAATAAGAAATAACGCTTTATCATTTCCTTATTATGTAAAAACTGATTTCATAAGTGTCAGATTGTTAAGTTAATATGAGGTACATGGTGCTTGGGAAACGTGCTGTACACATAAAAACGTTAGAAGGTATACGCTGGAAAAGTTTCTGCCAATTGTTCGATCATTTCGCTTATATAATGCGATTGCTCGCTGATATTCATTACATTGAAAAATAATCTTCAACTTATACTCTAATGTCCTGAGTTTTCTTTTGAAAAAAAATTACAGACAAGCTCTTTTGAAGCAACTGAATTGTTGCATGTACAATGAAAATGAATACCCTTGTAAACAAGCAACAAGCTCGTGTACAAGAGTATCATTTTCACAGTGTCTAGATACAATTCTAAATACCACTGTCTCGATGATTAGAGAGAGCAGCTATAATATCGTTCTAAGAAAAGTATCATCATATGAATCAGATATGTCTGATTATAAGCGTCACATACGTACGGAAGTTCTTATACATTTTTGAATGCAAAGTCTAACATAATTCTTCCTCGGATAGTGCCGTCAGTAGGCAGTTGAACGACGGAGTATACGCGTGCACGACCGTCCGTTCCATCCTCTCCGTCGGCGCTCGCCCACCTGCATCGCTGGGAGAATGCGTCTAGAGCCACCCCAGGCTGCTGGCCCTCGCATCCCTCTCGAGAGAGGCGTGCGCCGCCTCCGATCCCCACTACGACGTCCGCCCCTATATCGTATCCCTCTCGCGCCCTCTCCCGCTGTTACTGCCGCCGTCGCATAAAAGCGCTGGATGCGGGGTGAGATGCCCCTAAAAGCTTGCACCACGCGCGAGGTGGCGAGAGAGAAAGACGGATCGGGAAACGTGGAAAAAGACGAGGTGGGAGAGGGAAAGAGAGATGCAGCGACAAAACGATGAGAAAGCAGCACCGAGACAACTAACGGCGCACGAAGCAAACCGCGATCACTGGAGAACGTCGGGGAGAGAGAGAGTGAGAGAGAGAGAGAGAGAGAAAGAAGAGCTTACAACTTGCCTCTCGGGTGCCTCTGGAGGGGGGAAAGTCCCCCCCCCGCGCGTCCCCTATGGCCGCCCCTACTTTCCTTACCTCCCTACCTTCTCTCGCCCCGACGCCGGCACCCCCTCTCTTGGTTTCTCTCGCTTACGCTCTTTCTCTCGCTCCCCGTGTGTATGGTTAAATATTGCATTATTGTTTTAACGGCAGGGAGGAAAACAGCGCAGCCGGTCGTGCCCGCCCGCAGAGTTGCGCGCATCCGTGCCGCGTGTACACTCCTGTCGCGTCCTCGGCCAGCTGCTTGCCTCGTCGCGAGGTATTGCGGCATCGCGTCGCGTCGCGTGCAAACGAGTCATCTTCGTTATCCTTTTCGTCCTCGTCGTCGTCCGTCGTCGCCGTCGTCGTCGTCGTTGTTGCCGGTGAACGCGCGTCGAAGCCTATAGTCGTTCACCCTCTGTCCAACCCCTTCGTATACTGCGTATTACGGCTACCGCCGAGACATCTCCTCGTTCTCGAACACAGCAACGTCCAATGATCCGGTCAGCATTCCGCGACACGTTCCGCGTGTCTTTCCTCTCCTCCCTCCGCTTTGCATCCCCGCCATCGCCCGTATCGCGGCGACCACCCCTATACCGCCGAGAATGACTACGGAGCCACGTCGCGACCCAGTTGTGTTTCGCGTGCTTTCGCGCGTCCGCTGTTTAGCGGACGAGCCTCCGCTCGGAACGGGTTGCAGCAGCAGCAGTGGCAGCAGCAGCAGCAGCAGTAGCAGCAGCAGCGGTAGCAGCAGCAGCAGCAGCCGCTAGAGATTCGCGCGCACCCTCCACCCCCGCAACGTACAA
>NJRL01000133.1:433197-444554 GCA_003063815.1 Aphaenogaster rudis
CGATGTAAAATCTGCGGTTTCGTGTGTTGTGAAGCTGTTGACGTGTAAAACTTGGATAGCTAAGAAATCTAATCAATTAAATTTTACATTTGAACAAAAATTCCATAAAATGCATATCGTGTTGAAGTGAAATGTTTATCATCGATACATTGGGATTTATTCGTTCGAGATACTTCTATACGAGGTATAAGTTTGCTGGAGTTACGTGGTATAAACAACAAATCAAGATAAATATCGCGATTAAATATTGTAATAAAGGTAACAATATCAGTGAAGCAAAGCGTTACCAATGACATCAGTCCGACGCGCAACCATATCGGCTTAAAGAGTCGCGAGTGCTATCAAGACACCGTGTCAATTTGTAGCAACAGCGAGACCGAAGCAATCAAACAGGTGTGTAAGCGTAAACTCGCCGAAATGCAGCGATCGATACGAACGGCTACTTACAGCTTCGAAATTCTTGACAAGCGTTTAAAACAAGCGGCTTAATTTTCACGATGGCGATACGATGTAAAGTAAGCAACCGATAATGCATCCCGCGCACTCCGCGAACTTTAAACACGACGTGACTTAATGAGCAATATTTGTAATCGCAACCACCCTTTATGACGTGTTACGCCGTTTTTTCCGTAACGTCTTAGTATGTTACTATTCTTGAAATACAGTGATTATACGCCGAGTGTGTAACCATAAGGACGTTTGCATGTTTTAGATATTGTATACTCGGTAATGTGCGATGGCAGAAGTATTTTTATTTATTCATTATTATTTTAACATTTCTTTTTTCTTGAATTTGAAAAAATATTGTGCTAATATTGTCCTGACGTGTTTATTTTTAGAAGTTAATTTGTCTTTTATCTTACACAACTACTTCGTAACGACGTCATTTAGATGTCTCATTCTTATCCTTATCTGGCAGAGTTAAGCGACTTGACATTATTTTCTAATAATTATCGTAAGGTCGAGTTGCAACTGATGTCGAATTTGGCGTCAATGTGTCAAATTATATTCTTGTACAAGAGCGTGGTTTGTTATTATTTCATAAAAAGCGCCGTCAATTATATCAGCAACCCGATGCCATTATTTCCAGCGCGAAAAATTAATTTCCTCTAAGTGCATCCATTTAATCGACGAAAGTATTGTTCCGCTTTATCTTGTTTCACGTTCGCGAAGCAGCGTGTACACGCTGACAAAGGGGGAACGCAGTGTTTACGCTTTATCGTCGGCCAAGCTGTTTTCTTTATCGATCGCGATTGTTATCAGGTCATCTTGCAAGCCATCGTTTGCAATTGCATCTACTGAAACGCTGAATGCACCTATTCTATAAAAGTTTCTTAGGTCGGTGAGAAACATCGCGTACAAAGAGGTTTCTAAATGACGTACATTTTCTATGCTTTGAACGAATACTATTGAATGAAATTAGAAAAAGTTTAAGCAAGTGAAATGTGACATTTTTTTCGCGACTATATGATTATTTTATTTACTGTACCGTTTTACGGAATTTATTATTGCTAATTTTTAGAAATTTTACGAATGATTGGGCGGACATAATACTCGATTTATGAGAATGAATGCAATTGAAATTATCTCAAGGACAAAGTAAAAAATATTGCGATAAATCTAGCATCTATGAATAATAGCAAAATTGAAAGGAAAAGTATGGTAACGTATTAAAAGAATATTTAAATGAAGAATTGCTATTAAATGGAATATTCGAATCATCCAGATTTTTAAAGACGATGATCGAGTAGAGTGGTTGGAACGTAATATCAGCGTCAGAAGCGCGAAAGATCGTCGAATAATAATAAATCAGAGAAGTTATCAACATCTGTCTCTCTTCGTCATCATTCTTCTTTGTAGCAAGTAAGCGTACGATGACTGATATATGTTCCGTTCTCATACAACTTGGCACAAATCTACTGGGTCTAGACCCATGAATAAAAAATGAGAGGTGTGGAGTGAAGAGCGTGCTATTCTCTTTTGACGTGTTGTGAACAGCTGCTGAAATCGTTGGATCAATTTTTGCATTCATACGCTGACATCGGGATTGCAGGCGGTCGCTATTAATGGCAGTTGCATTTCGTAGAAAATATGTATTTGAAATTCCAGCAAGCAATAAACTGGGATACTATATAAAATATAAGTTTAGAATTTGACCTTTCGCATTCTATGCCAGCCGCGCGTGTATGTTGTGTGCGCGCGCGCTGATAGCTACAAATAAATTGCATTCTATGAAACATTCCATCATTGGTTTCGTTTCATTACGATTAGTATTATTATTATCATTGACATCGTTATTATCATCGTTGAAAATAAAACTTACGTTGAATTAAAAATAGAAATACGTGTCCTTGCGCTGTGTCATTATTTTATTTATAACTGTTTTTTGCAACTGATAAAAAACAAAGTGTTTTATCATAATTCGCAAGTATCTGTTTTTCTGTCTTTCAAACTGTATCTCGTCAAATGTTCCATCACATTTATTATCGCAAACATTCAAGCGAAAGAATTGCTAATCGAGTCGGATACATCCAGTTCTTTGCAAATAGACATTCATTATTAATTTGTTCTACTGATGAATTATTTCTAATATACGTATGAATGAGATGTACGAATGCAATCAATGATGCCAGTCGATCGTTCAATGTGTTAATAAAATCTTAGGTTATTACAAAAATTGGCATTAACTTTCCGAACTGTCTGCATCCGTCAGAAAAATTTGTCTTCGTTGCTGACACGGGCAACGTGAAGAAATACGTGTTGTCATGTCGAGCGCGTGGCACGCACTGGGATAGTCGCACGCATCGTTGTGTCGGGTAGTGTAGTGTATCGTCGGGCGCCGACGCTTCATCCCCTTTCACTCCACCCCACGCTCTCACCCACAGCTCGTCCTATCCCTCCCCGAAACCGCGAAACCTCGAAACTCCACGCTCGAAAAGCTGTAAGCTGCTACCTGCTCGACAGTCGCGTGGCTACCGCGCCACCGTGCGCACGAAAGCACTGCGAAACATCGGCTGATGGGGAAACCGCGAGAGAGAGGCGAGCGTTTCCTTTCTCACGAAAACACGCGGTCCGCGATTAGCACCGCGCAAAACGCATCGCCCTGCGGCCGCAATCTCTGCGGCCGCGAACCGCAGAATGTCGATCGCACGCGTGCCGCATGCCACACTTTCTTATGCAGCTCGCGATTTGCATCATTTCCGAAATGTAATTGATTTTTAAATGCAATACTCCTTTGTAGTTTCGATTTATATATATATATATTAATTGATTAAATATATATTTTTTGTATCAATTGAATTTTAGAGTATACACGCGTATAAACTGTTCTTCTGTTAATGAATTATACGTTGATTATGAGACAAAGGATATATATTTTAAACGCCAAAGGAAATATATCGTATAAATATCGTATATCATTTCTCTAATGCTCAGCTATTTTATTACCAATACGTTATTTTCTGGCTAATTTAATTATTTATGTTTTTCAAGCTCGATAATTAAAAATAGTCTATTTAACGCTATAAAATTATACTATAAAGTTAATATTCTTTCGAAATAAGTGCATGATAAATTTGGTATACTTCCGCTGTCTATCTTATAATGTCTTCTGTCAACGGAAGAGCAAAAAATCTTCGTGAAAATAGAAACGCGAAGAAACAATTCCATCTCAATTTTCATTAGTTACATATTCACTTAGCATATATAAATTATATTATAAAGCATCGTGGACAGCAATCGCGCATTTATTCGACATTGATATGACGTATGAATATTAAACATAAAGTATTGCCTCTAAATTTTCATCGACGTGGAAACTGCCGTTTCTGAATAATGTACGGTCCTATTAAAATCTAATTGCATTACAGTTCGCTGTACGGTGCGTCATTTTGGTACAAACCGGGATTATCAAACCGGCTAAAATTCTATATGACACACGTGTCTCAATTACTTCGTTATTAATTTAAGCATTAATGCTTCGATTTTAATTTATATTTAGAGAATGCTATCGCGCTTGCGCGTTTCGAGGAAGACATTCCACGGAAAACTAATATTATCGTAACGATAAATTTTTATATTTGCTACTACATGCGGTGTGCACGAAAATTTTACGAACTTTGAATTTTTTTGAAGTTCCCTCCCCCCCCAATGCCAGGTCGTTCTGCAAATTTTTCTATAGAATTGAAAAAAGAGAAGTCCAGGTATGATATAGAAGTATTATAAATCTCATACAAACCGTTATCTTCCGCGGGCAGTAGAAAATATGCGGCCACTCGCGTAAACCGTATACCTTTCAGAATTGTTCATGAAATATTACTACATCGAGCCGAGCATGTGGAATTTACACAAGCAAATTACACTTCGGGTATATGAAAGCGGTAATTATAAATCGGCCACTGAAAGCAGGAAATTTATGGGAAGGGTTACGACGGCTGAGGGCTGAGAAAACGCCGAATAGCGAAACGGCTGCGCGATTACAAAGTGGCCAGGAATATCATAATTGTAAATTACCAAGTTGTACAGCCCACGTTAAAAGACACAGGCGCAATAGGAAAGAACATAATTAAAAATGTTCCAGCTTATATTGTGGCAGCGCGAAACGAGGGTGCATCGAAAATTATTTTCTTCGGTAGGGAAGCTATCAACGCATAACGTTATATCGTCAGCTCAATAGAGAATTCAATCTTTAATGCTGCTTTTATTTTATACGCGTGAAATACATTTTACGCATAAATTTTACAATTACACATTTGAACTTTCCATAACTTTGTTTACGCTTAAGCGTCAGATATGATTTTCTGCATTTTCCCGCAGTATTCACGCTTTTGCGAGTATCGCGAGAGACCGGCGACATCGCCAAAAAAAAAAAAAAAAAGAAAACGAGACGCGATATCGCATCCATTCTCGAGACCTATATATCGTCGTCTAAATCCACGAAGGATTTCGTCTGACGGCCGGCTGCTGCTGTCACTTCTCTCGCTCGCGCAGTGCGTCTCTCGCAGGCTATTTGTTTCGGCGCATCGTGTATTGACTCTGCTGAGCAGCGACGGTAGGCGTCGCGGGCGATAATATATCGACAGCCTCGGGTGATATATGCTCCGACGGAGTGAGCGGCTGCTGGGCCGCACAGAAGAAAGACTCGTCTCATAAAGTATAGGGCGATTTGTCACGGCAGTTTGTGATGCGACCGGGAGAGAATAATCCTCTGGATATCATCTAGCGCGCGACTACCCCACCTCGGAGCCACGGTGATTCTCTCCCCTGCGAGCTTCTCGTCCCCTCTTTCGTTCTGAGAGCGGATTACGTCCGACCCGCGTTCTTCGTTAGGGGTGCGCGCTCACCCACGCTCCCGCATCGCGATTAATTGTACCTGATGCCATTTTCGAAATCGGCACGATGCACTTCGGGGGCGATCCGGTTGATACGATCGTTTCTTGCGCTTCGATAAGTATTGTTCTGATTATCTTGGAATTCGCAACGTGCGTGATTTCAAATAGCAGATCTGTGATGAATAATTTGAGTTAAATGCGAATTCCAATCAGACGTGCGTGCCATAAGGAGCGACAGTTTTTCCAACGTCAGAACCCCTACAGCACAAAAATTGCTGCAACATTTCGGCAATATTTAATGTTACTGCAATGTTGTTGCAATGTTGCTGCAATTTTTGTGCTGTAGGGGAAAAGAAGCTGTAGCAATTATTTAGTAATAAATATTTATAAGCAAAAAATACTTTTCTGGCACGTTTGTAAGAAGATGGATTCATGTCCTTTTGGCAACGAATGACTCATTTAAGCATTACAAAGAATTGTAAATGAAGGCAAATAAACACAAGATGTGTATAACGGTCGCGTAAAAATAAGATGGCCTTTGATCTTCATATGCAGAGGTTTTAGCGGGAACACTCGTAGATTAGAGAAGCTATTCCTCTGCGGCTTTTTGCCAGAAGACGGATACGTCTCGAAGTTCGAGTATCGAGTAACCTCCATTTGAAGGACTTGTGAAATCCTTCGGCCGGTGATAGCAGCGATGACTTGCTACAATCGCCGCGAGGAGCACTCCGGGCATCGCGTGACGTTCTCTTCCCGTTAAAACCGCTCGAGCAAGCGTGCACACATATACACAGCCGACGTTTGAACGTTTCAAGTCCTAACCGCGCTTTTCCCTTTGTCGGGACCGCCGCGAGTATATGTCGGCGCCCAGAGTCGCGGTGCGGGGTTCGGGGTGGAAGAGCAGCAGGAAAAGTCTTTAAAAGGGCTCTAGGAGCGTAGGTAGGACTGACTGGGAGATAGGTGAATGAGTACGTGAGTACATATTTGTTTAGTTAGAAGCACTCGCTCCCTCCATCTCCCGTTGATCCTTTGTCTGTCTCTTTCTGCCATCCTCTATCTCTCGCTCGCTTTCTGTCACTCTTTATAACGTCTCTTTCTCCGTTTCCCCAGTTCGCATCTTGCGCATCTATCCTTATCCTCCTTCTTCTTTTTGCCTGTTTCCGCTGTAGTTTCATGTTTTCCACGATTCTCGTCGGTGAATTGGATGAATGGATAAATGAAGAAGCGGCTGGAAGCAAGAAGGGAATTATTTCCTCCCGCGCGTCGTTTCTTCCTTCTTTGCGGTGAGTTAGGGAATTTAATTGATCTGTCGCGATAATGCGTTTAATATGCGAGATTCACATCGAGAAGCAAGACTTCCTTCAATGGTGGAAAGTAATTTGGAAAGGCAAATTCATGGAACATTAGAGAAGAAAAACCGATATTGTGATATAACTCGAAACTTTATTTAAAACATGTTATTTAAACGTTATAGTTAAGTTGTATACTAAATAGAACTGTTAATATTCATTTTTATCATTTTACATAATTATATTCGAGGGCTCAATTTATTTCATCATTTACTTGAATTCTACTATATATGTAGTTTTTATATATTTTATATATATAATATGAAATCAAATTTTATTCGTGACTAATTACGTTAGTAAAAGAAGTGCGTTTTGTTTTTTATACCAAAGAATTTATAGGAAAAATAATTATACAACAATTTATTTGATATATAAAACGCAAAAGTAACTACAAACTATAAAAAAATGGAGGAAGAAACGTAATTTATAAAATGGGTTGAAATTTACCGGTCTCTAACACGCAAAAAGTATTACCGCCAAAATATGCGCCATTTAGAAACCGCACGGTTTCCTTTCCACAAATACCGACGCCATACACAGTTTTGTGCCAACACTCACACGCATACTGCAAACGTCAAAGAGTACAAGAGAAGTAGCTCACGATATTTTGCGGACTCCTGATGGATTCGAGTGACCGGAGAATTTTCGAGCAGAACGTCGCACACGTGTGCGGACGAGGCGAGGCTAGGGGAATGGTATATAAACGACGACAAACGGAGGTCCACACGCGCCCATATGTGTGTGCCTTGATCGAAGTAGAGTATGGGGGAGGATCAGGAGGTAGGAGAGATGTAGGAGGGTGCGTCGTATATCGATACTCGCACGGTCGAGTGTTTGCAGCGATATTTGGTCCATTTCCATTTGGCGCACGTGGCGCGTTTACGGTTCACACCTCTTACCTCTCACCCTCGTCGGCCACCCCCAACCGCCCCCGCGCTCGCCTGTGCCACCCCCCGCGTAATGGACACGCAAGGTGTCGGCGACTATGCAAACGAAGCCTCTCGACCTTATGGGTGGGCCGAAGGGAAACGTAATTGTCCAATAAACGTTTTTCTTGCAAATTTTTGGCCGCGCTTTCGTCGTTAATTACGATTCTAATATTTCGTACAGTTACGAAATATTTTTTGAAAGTGAAAAGAGCCGAAAAGATGATTTGGAAATACATGTTTATAAAAAAATGAAAACACTTGTAAAATTGATAAATAAATTTCTAAAAAATTAAATTTGAATTGTAAAAAAAACTTTTTTTTAATCTTTTTAATTTAGTAAAATTTTTATGAATAATATATAATTAAATAACATTTTATTATATACTATTTAAATATTTAAAATTATAATATTTATTTAAAAATTTATTTCAATTTAGTAAATAATTAAGCTTCTTTAATATTTTTGTATTTAAAGAATATTCTTCTCTCTTTAATCATTGACAGTATTAAATTGCTTGAGATGTTAAAAACTAATTAAACTTATAAATATTTTTTTCTACATTCTTTTCATCTTTTACTATATCGTTACCATATTGTTGAGAGAAAAGAAGGAAATACGAAAATAGTGAGCCGAATATTGTATTGATTCGCCCGCGATGTAAACGTAGATGTGTATGTTGGGTGTCCAGTATGAAAAAATTTAATATATCCAAATATATCACAAGCAGCAGCAGGCGACGATCGGCCATTCAGAACTCCATAATTTGATATGCAGCGAAATCGGGTGAGAAAGCAGCGATGGGGTGGAAATGGTTTTTAGGGTGAGCACCAAGGTGAGGAAGTATAGAAGGAGGGGGCGAAGGGACTGCAGTTACTGATGGGATGTCCCGAACAGATGTGGGCATTATTCATTACGACTGACCAACGGGCTTTCTTTATGCTTTCTCGTCTTCGAATAAAAGAAGGCGTTTCTTTTTGAATCCATTGCATCTATCGATACATCGCGATATGTCTTTAGTCTAATTGAATATATTGGAGTATGTTATATTGAAAAATATACGAAGGTCTTTAAGAGTATTTATAAGAATAAATAAATTATTGATGATATGTAGAGTGCTTTAGATTCATTACATTTTTGACTATTTTTGACTAATTTTTTTGTCAAATGTAAAATTGAGCCTTTTTTGAAATGTATGATGAAAAAGAAAAAATATATATATATTTGTGCAATTATATCTTTTATATTGAATTAGAGATTTAAATATTCCTAAAATTTATGTCAAAATTTAATCTCTCTTTAAAGTATAATTCAATCAATTTATAAGTAACATTACTTATGCTTTTAATATAACAGATTTATATATCATATCTTATCCTCCATACAGATCTTGATCTCTTTCTTCAGATGTGTCCCTCGTTATTCCGACATAGCAACGTCCACTAAAAATGGCCATTCTTCGTCGCTCACCCTTAACTTTATAGCTTAAACAAAACTTTCCTATATTACGAGTCCGTGAAATATTGAATATGCCGGCGAAAAGGGGTGCTCCTCGAGTATATGAAGAAGGGGATGAAAGGCGACGCGCGCGGGGGTGACTCTGCATGGTCGACGAACGGGTGAAAGGGCAGTGGGAGTCCAAGGGGGTGGATCCGGTCACTTGCCTGCCATTAAGAGAGCCGCGCACTGCCGCTGGCAAACCCAATTTGTTATCGACTTATTGGCCAAATTACTTACTATTACCGCAGATTTATTTCGCATATTAGTCCCCGGTAACGCCCACTCGTTACGTCTCCATTAATTACTGTCCGCCGGTACGTTCATGTGTTCACGTATTTTGAACGACGCGAGGGAATATACGAGTTAAGCTATTTGAAAGATTCCTGGCAATTATATCGTTCCCTCTGCCATACATCCTCAATAATTCTCATGTTAGCTAATATTGCCGAATACTAAATATAGTATAAGAATATCAATCAATATTCTTGCTATCTCCATTATATTTAATTATGCTTCATTCTTTTATGTTCTTTATACAGTAACTATATTTTTTTTAATCCCTTACGAAACACATCACAATTATATTTAATTATTACGTAGCGCATTAACGATATTGATGTCCAAAGTGATACGAAACCTGTTATTTTCGTGCGTTATCCGTAAAATTTAGATTTGTGCAATAGTAACGATTTGTCTCTTGCGCGTTTCTTTGCAAAATAAAATCGAAGACTTTGGCCCACTCGAGGTCGACGAGATTCCGATTGGCGAGATTTCCAAGCGACCCTTATGTTTGCAAATTCCCCGATAACTCGCGGAGTCGTTCACAACTGGGATTATGATTCCCACGGAAACTAAAGTACTTTGGAAGGAGCCGATGTAACGTCCTGGAAATTCCACCGAGAGGCGCTCTTTACACACGAGCTCGCCCTCTCACAGGCTGAACATACAATCAACACACGAGTTTACCTTGAGTATTTTTCAAAGGAAGACACCGCCGCGTCGACTCTCTCAATATCGACAAACCGTACCGCCGTTGGCGGGGGAGGCGAGCGGCTATTCTGTAAACAATACACACGACGACATTAACGGCCCACCAAACAAATATCCGTCTACGCTTTCTTATCGTTCAAACGCGCGGCGGGCCCATCCGCCTTCTTTAAAACGTAATTGCAGCTTATCCATCTAAAAGTTGGTGAGAAAAGTAGTCTTCATATCAATGTGAACATTACAAATTTATATAATTAACGTTCATGCAATTAAACAAAACGTAGATAATTTGAGAAAATAAATTATAACAGTTACATGTGAAAATAATCCAGAGGAAAAGATTATAATTCGTAATAATTAAAAATTCGAATTGTAAGATGCAAAGTAATAATTGTAATAATTGCAAAATTACTTGTCATAGAAATTACATATATATGTGCATTTGCCTCAAGTTTGCCTGGATCATAAAGCTGTTTATAAGTTAATTGCGCGGCTTCTTAGTCCGTTATCGAAAGGGTTGACACAGGGAGGAGTCCGTTACGGTCGAAGGATATACTCAAGTCGCCGGGAGGACGATAAAATGCGCCACGTGTTACCCGGCACTTGATATTCATGCACGTTCGTCCGTAGCACGTCGAACCTCAACTAACGGGTACCCGGCAATCTAATAAAGATAAAAAATAACATCGACTCCTGCTCGAATCCTCCTTCGAATCCTCCTTCGAATCCTCTGTCGAACGATTCACGCCGTCCGAGCCGCCGGTCCCCCGCGTGTTATATTGAAAAATATATATCTTCAGCCATGCTGACCCCATCCGTAGGCTGCATATAAACTGCCCCCTTATAGAATCTATGAACGACTTAAGAGAAGTGTTAGAACTTCCGTATATTCGTTTCCTCTCTGTCTCAATTGCTTCGACTCCTGAAGATCTATTTGATCTAAAAAAAACATGATTAATTTACCGTTTTTTTATCGTAACTCTGTGATATCGTAATCCTAAGATTGCGTATCTCTGGTTTAAATAGACAAAATCGTTTCTTTTTAAGAAAACTTTCTTTATCGGGAATTTGATGTACTGAAACAAAAATTCTTGGTAAACTTGTGAGATGCATTTAGTAATACCTTTTTTGAAGTATTTGATTATTATTACCGATTATAATAATAATAACAAAACATTTTGTAATAATTATAAACATTTGTAATAATTATAAAAGAGCAAATTTTGTTTAGTTGAGCCAACTAAATTATGTAATACTTATTATA
>NJRL01000133.1:444654-495393 GCA_003063815.1 Aphaenogaster rudis
ACGTATAATAAGTATTACATAATTTAGTTGGCTCAACTAAACAAAATTTGCTCTTTTATAATTATTACAAATGTTTATAATTATTACAAAATGTTTTGTTATTATTATTATTATAATCGGTAATAATAATCAAATACTTCAAAAAAAGTATTACTAAATGTATCTCACAAGTTTAACAAGAATTTTTTTTTCAATGTGCAAAATAATAATTATTAAATAAGAAATGGCTATTCAAATATTTAGTGTATAATCTGTAACGGTAAATTCGCGTTTGAAGGAAAAAAGTGCAGAGTTAAGAATTTATGAACCTCGCAACGTGCGCCGTCCATCGAGACAAAGCTTCGAGACACTCGCTAAGTAGTTCGGGTCACGTGCGGGATCGATTCGATAACGGCCTAAATATTTTTACTTAAGCACCCTGTTGGGACCAACGGTCGTTCGGGTACCTCCATTCATGTCTTCATCATTTTCTGTCCCGTTAGAAACAAAGTCCACTCTAACTCACCTCTGCTTCGGTGATAAAGTATCCGGCCGTGGAATCAAATATCGATTGTAAACGGGTGAGACGTGTATACCTACTTTAACCAGAAACTTCAGAAATTTGAAAAACTTCAGGTACTTCAGAAACTTGTGATTAAAAGCTTTCTCTCAATTTCTCTCGACTTTCTTTATTCGTGCATAACATATGTTCGCGTTTTGAAATAATAAGTTAAACATCATAATTATTTTCTGATTTCAAAAACAATTTGACAAATATTTTCTATTATCATATAATTGTTAGCCAAAAGCAAGTTTAAATCTTATGCAACTCCCTCTATATAAATAAAGTATGCTCAGAAAGTATCGCATGTATTGTTCTAAAATTCGTATCCATACTTTGCGCAACGAAATTTTGCAATAGACATGTTATTAAAATTTGCATATATTATTGGTATCGATGTACACAAACAAATTGCATTTAAAGAAATAGGAGTTTATAAATATCGTCATAAAAATAGATATAATAGAGTTAGGTATTTGATAGCCATTGATATCGACACATCTGTTTACTCTGAGCTGCATTCTTCAAACTATGTATATAACCTGTAGTTTCAATATTATTTTTTTAATATCTCTTTCTTTCTCGTTCTTTCTGCATTACGCAATTGTTTTTCTAGAGAAGACTATGAATACCGGCTATTCGACTATGAATACCGGCCTATGATCTAGAGAAGATTACGATAATTGAAGAAATTTGTGTGTCATATGTATTAATTACTTGAAAAGGGCCACAAACCATGGCCGAAACGTCGTAAAACTTTATAATAAATCTGCCAGTCGTGTCGATTAAATTATTGCTAATTACGATAGTACATGTGAACACATAACGCACCTTGCTTGTATAAATAATTTGAAACATATGGTTGAACTTTTTTACGCAATATGGACATTTCGATAAAAATCTTGTGTAGACGAGTTCTGTTTGTTTGAATTGGGAAATCTTCATTGATTTCTGTAGACAAATGCTATTTTTGAATGAATATTTATCGCGATAACTTGAATAATAATTAATATATGTCAGTATTATAACTTCTTCAAAATATTATTGAGTCTCATTTAGTTACACGGTGATACGAAATTTCCTGCTTTTTAATTATATATATATAGAAATAAATTAGATTTAATATTAAAAATTAATTTAACGTATAATTAAATACACTGATATGTAACACGAGCTTTCTTTGTTTTCAGGTGAGCTTGTCCTCGAGCATTTTCAAACCATTTCAAAACTTTCTACTTGTTCGGATACGTAGGTAAGCAAATGCAAACGAAAGTATGAAGTATTAATTTCGGTACGCCATAATTATGATTAAATTTTTCGCGAAATTTGAGATATATTCCCCCGAAATCTATTGTAATTTTTATTATATTATACTTTTACTGCATTTGCACTCGTAGATGAAAGTAATGAATGTTTCTGCATGAGAAAATATTTTGACGGAAAAATAAAATTCGAGACTTCTAATAAATTACTAAGCGATCAAAGCTCGTTGACGGTGCGATCGTTCGCCGTATTCGCATGTTGTTTATCGCACACGTAGGAGTACTCGAAAATCATATTCAAGTTAAAGGGATGATGCCGCTCGAAACATTCGAGGGTGCTCGAGAAAACAGAATATGAGAGGGTTGGCGGTGAGGATCCCGCTACAAGCGGAATAATGTTTATAACGCGCCGTTTCGACGGAATTCGAAATTTGTTTCTTTATCGACCATAATTTTCCGGAATCTACACACGAATAGATTCCGCGGACCGTGCGCGATGGAATAAGGGGGGATGCGAGTAGTTTCGGCTCTTCTCTGTGTACCGCTTCCTTCACTTTCATCCGCATGCTTGTATTGAAAAGCGCTACAATTCGACGCGTCATCCCCGCATTTCTTCCCATCATTCGTGGCTCCGCGACTCTAAAATTTTATCCCTTCCGGGGGTGAAGTATTGCCTTGGCAAATGTTCGGAAAATGACTATGCGATTTCACATTTTTTTCGTGTCGTAGAGCGGATATATTATGTATGGAAAAGAGCATTAAAATTTTTCATAGGGCCGCGTGTATTTTAAATTCTAATTTTCCACGGAGAAATCTTGATCTTTTCTCGGTATTTTTGCATTACATCAATTTCCAGTGACGAAAACATTGTAATAATATGAATACGTAGATTGTATTTCTGCCATGCATTTTGAATAGCTCAATAATATAATAAGTGTTTAATTTTTTAGATAATATTTAATAATAATGCTTCAATTTTTTAAAAGATCTCTTTAATACATCTAAAGCGTTCAACTTTCTGATGTTTTTCCTTCATTTTACGTGTATCTCTTACTTCAATATCAAGGAGTACAAACACTTTCGCATTAAGGATACCTTTATCAACGTGCTTACATCGAACGCGAGGTCAAAGATTCCGATGTCTTGCGTGGCTGCAGCGCATAAACTTTTCATCGGTGCATCGCAAATAGTGTATGAAGAAACATGGGACGAACAACGAATGATAAGACGTTAAAATGCATCACGTTCCCCGCCGCTCCTCGCCGCGATAGCGCGTAGCGAGAGGGTGTCGCGTGAAATAAGAGACATACACGCGAGCGCATTATGCGAAAAATATGGTAATAATATTGCCGAGGCCAAGCAAAACAGCCCCCTGCATATGAAATACGCGGGATCCCCTGCTCCTGCAGCCACCGTCTTCCTCTTCTTCTTATTCATCCCGCCGCTCCTCCCGCGGCCTCGGGCGCGCGGCCGCGTTTCGCGCGCGCGTTTACTCCTTTTCTCTTTTTAAAGCACCTCATCTGCCGCGATCTCGAGAGCGCACCCCCGATCCGGCCGACGTCGCCGACTGAATACAAATGCGGCTTTCGGGAGCGGGAACGGCGCAACGCAATTCTCGGCGAATTAGCGGCGGAAAACAGGAGAGCGCGAGGCGAAGAAGGCCATCGTCGCCATCTCCTCTTTCTGCAGAATCGAGAAACGTGATTTACGCGTGATTTCAAAAATCTCGCGAGGTTTTCCAGTCCTCGACTAAATCAGGTGTTGATTTGTTATGTCTTCGGAATACGGCTACGAGAATATCCGGCGCTCTACTAATCGCTACGCGAGATTGATTCGCGATTAGTCAACGGAGGCACTGAAATATCAGGAATTGAAAGATATAGGATCCTCAATTATGTACTAATTGCGTCCAAAGAAACTTTGAATATATTTAGATAACTGAAAATAATCATTTTCGTGGATTGCTATTATGCATGTAATTTGCTTATTTGGTCACACGTCCCCAAACTGACAAGAGTATTTAAGCTAAACTTGTTCTCTGAAAATATTCTACCTGGTGATTTCAATTTCTAAAAGGAATGTGCCGTGGATTGAAATTTAATTTTGTTTAATCCAACGCCTTGTGAAAATCAAATTTCTGCATCTTGCCGAATCAAACCGGTTAAATAAGGAGGAGAATGTAATATAATTTCAAAATCTAACAATTTTGTTGCATGTTAATATAAGAGAGACGGTAATGTTTATCTGTAAAAATGTTTTCGTTTATTTTATTTATATATATCTTTCCGCGCTCGCTCTTTAGAGTTTTCTACACCCTCTACTTTATATCGACGTTAATATTCAAGACAGCGAACGAAATGAATATTAAACGCGATAATCGTTTTAGTCTTCTATAATGCATTCTCTTTTTCTGTCTTTCCCTATTCAATTTCTGTTTTATCTAAAAGTTATACATAACATTAAAAAAAACTATCTGAGTGTTTATATTGCTTGTGCAACGTGATTTGATAAATAAAGAATAAAATCTCTTATTGTATTGAAATTTCCAACGTATATACAAGATAAAGGAATTATGTGGGATTTAAAATACTTCGACTACAACCCAATTATAACACATTGATTTCATGTTGAGATAGAGATCGAGATATATACGCTAGTCAGAAATATATCTAACTATTTTGATAATTGAATTTGTGTTCCATCTTCGTGTATCATTTATCCATGAAAAACAAAGCAGATAAGCGAACAGAATGTGATACCTACATAGCACCTAATTTTTAAATTCTAAATTAATTGTTCTTAATTTATGAAAGGAGCTCTTTAAAATAAATAAATTGAATAAGAAGTACTTTATATACTGCACGTATGTACCTTAAAATAAAATTAATTACTCTAAAGCGCGTGCATGTGTACATGAACTGTAAATCGATAACAATTAATGTCGGATTATTTTCCGAGACGTGTATATACATGACCGTCCGCGTACTATAGACTGCATCTTTGTGGCAGCATATAATATTCCACAATCGGAATAGTAAAAGACGCGATATACTGTATTTACGGAACTTCACGCATTATAGTTGAAAATTACGTTTGGCGACATTGTAATTCTCACGTAAGTACTTAGATTTTCTTATCACCTCTATATGTCGAGAAAGGGTAATTTCGTTTAAGCTAGGTGTTGCAAACACCTTTTATTCTTGTCGAGAAACATCTTAGCAGGTCCACTTTTCATTAGAAGAAAGCCACCCTTTCGTCCTATCTAAAGGCGCCTTATACTCCTCTCAATATTCTCGCACCCCCTTTCGCTTCTAATTCCTGAGCCCGGAACAACCTGGCATTTTTCTCACCCTTTGCTCGTCCCTCGGCCGGCGACGTACCCTCACGCGCCGCGTGAAAAATATTGGATAATTTTCCGAGTCAGAAAATCTGCTGTTGCCCGACTTAATTGTATCATCAAGAACTCCTCGAGTTCGGCGAGACGAGGCTTAAGTAATACCGTACAATTTTTAACCGCAATCTCATCCGATATTCCAACCGCGTCGGGCTTGAAATTCAAAACGGTTTGACGCCACTCGAATGCCCCAACCCTTTGCCGTGTTCTTAATCGCGCTTCCTTTTTGCGTCACTATCGTTTATCATTGAGATATGGTCCTTCCAGGAGCAGGAAAATATATTTTACGAGAAATTATGCGAGAAGAATTTTATTATTTGAATGTTGCTAGCATGATTATATATATACATTTTTGATATTTTTTTTTCACATTCTAATTAAAATTATATATAAATTTTTGTTTTATATAATAATTTTAGTCGAAATGATTATTAGCATATAATTTGAATAATATCGATTGGGAGACTTAATATAAGTACAAATTATCAACATGTATTATTTAATATATTATTCAATATACAATCTTTAAATTTCAATACTTTGTGCCACCGTACATTAAAATTACTTAGAATTTGCTTTTAAAATGTAAAGTGAAGATCACATAGAATCGCCGGTTAGGCGAAACCATCTCAAACACTGCCGTGAACTTGGAAGAAGCGGCGCGATTTCACAATAAAGCGATCGTGAAAGTACGTCAAGGACATTGGTGGCCAGCTTCCCTTGTGTTTTTTACCCCCGGAAGTAGGGACGCGTAGGAATGCAAAAGCGAAGTGCCTGGAAAAGTGGGGCGACCAGGCGACGGTGGTCGGAGGTCCGTCGTCGGCCTGACGGACTCTCTCGTTTGTGCAAACAAACCAAAATGGACTGCGAATAAATATGCGTCTACGAGCAAAAGCGAACGCCCGTATGCTGGGTCATGATCCGTCCATGTACGCGGCGGGGTTACGAGGAGGGGTCGGGGGGTCGCAGGGATGAGTGAATCGCGTAGCGCGAGGGGGCGGGATACGTCGGGGATTTAGAGACCTTTAATGGAGCTCGTCTGCCCCGCGACTACCAGAAAAGGAATTCGCCACTTTCCATTATTCACTCCGCGCCTTTTTTTTATCACGTCCGCGCCGCCTTTTTGGGAAAATCGCGTGGGGGTTGCTCTTTCTCTCGAAAGAGAGACAGCTGATTCGATAGTCTCCTGTTTCCACATGTCCTTATGTCGGACGCTTCCTGTTTTTCCGACATTACATGCAGGAAACACTTGTACCTAAATTATAAAAAAAGGAAATTATATTTTTTGCTGAGTTATAGAAGAATGTAATTAACTCTTGATAACTCTTGACGGGCGTAACTTTTTCTTGATATTTTTATACGTTTATATTTTTTTATATATTAATATTTATCATAGTACAAATATAATAAAATATACATAATTTAAGATAATATTAGAGCCGTTACTAATATTTAATTAATTAATATTATCTAATTTTTATTAAACTTTTTTATATTTTTAAGTCTTATATATCTGAATTTTGAAAACATTATTTGAATGAATTACGTAAATTCGGTGTCACTTTTTTGTGATACATTATGTAAAAGAATATATATTTAAATTAATAAACCTCAAATAAAATTATCTATTTATCTCTCTATCTATCTGTCTAACAACTGAAGCTGTTCTTGATTAAATTACGTACGAAAGAACTTTCCAAAGTAAAGGTTTGTCAAATTGATTTTCTCATTTTATTATGTCGCTTTGTCTCCGATATTGAATATACCTCTTTCCGTAGCTTCCTTGCGCGTTGACCTTATTTCAGGATATTTTGCAGCTGGACGATAAAACACGAGATATTTTGTTTCCTGCTGACTTTCGCCATTAGCGCGTAACCGCCTCTGGCGGCGGGAATAAACTTCCGACTACATTCACCGAAGAAAATGAAATAAAGGATACATCTGTTTGGTGGAGCATAATTTCCCGTTTCTTGGACCTCCCCTGCCTTCGAGCCACGTTGTTGCCAGTCCGCGTTGGCCACAAGTCGTTAATGAAAATCAAACAACGGAAAAATTACATCCACTTGGCGGTAACCATCGTCCCAGTCTTTTCCACCCCTGAGACTTTTCAGGGGCGGTTTTGCCTTCGTCAGCCTTTCCTTTCCTCCACTGCATCAGCGAGGGCTTCTAGCGGCCTCTCCGGTCCACCATGTTCTTTCAGCGGCCTCTCTCGTTCTCTCTCTTTCTCTCTGTACGTACCTCTTCCTTCCTCCTTTATTCGTTCTCCTTCCCTCGTCCATCCTTCGTTAATCTACTGTATCTTTGCGAAAATGGAATTAATAGAAGTCGTGTTTGCCGCTGCTCGATATTACAATATCGCGTTCGATGTAACGGGGAAGTCTAACGGTGTTTGTACAACTACAACAGCAGTCTGAAAACTGTTGTTTCTTCGTGGCAGTGTTTGAGCTACCTTTTTCGGAAAATGGACGTAGAAGAGTATTTAAAACATGAAGCGCGTTATCGTAGGTTTTATGAATCTCTCTCGACACGCAGTTTGATTTTGCTGTCGTTTATTATGTGACTCGTGGAATTTACATAAACTTATTAGGTTTTATATCCGCGTTGGAAAATCTCCAAGAAAAAGAGCTGGAAGAGTACTAAAAGTTTGACACCCTTAAACATTTCGAATAATTACCTCTTAATCAAGTAAAAGCATACGCTTGAGCATGTGCTGGCGTAGTTATTACGGCAATTGACTTAATTTAATCAAAAACGGGGCGGGCGCAATACGCCGCGCGAGATCCGAGCGCAGGTATCCCGTCGACCCCGTGTTTTTTGCTTCGTTCCTTTGGCAAGGAAGCCACGAGATCCGCCAGCCGGAAAGTCAGGAGCGAAGAAAGGTCTCTTCATAATTCAAACGGCCACTAATTGATACTGAATTATTAATCGGAATGAAAGTAAAACACAACCTCCTCCGGCGCGAAGAGATTACCTGGCCATTGCCTAAGGATCCATCTAGTTCCTTGTTTCCTGGAAGAAAAACTTTAAACATTGTTTCGATAGAACAACAGATTGTTTCGCATATGTATAAACGATATTTGACTTCGTTAATCGAACATTTTCTCTCATTTTCTTATTTTTATTTTCATAGGTTATGAAATATATTTCATAGGTATAAATTTCCCATTTTCTAATTATTAATATGTTTTAACGATAATAATTATGTGATATACATTAAATAGATTATTAATATTACACATTTACGTCATGTACTTTTATAAAATATTAAATCGTGACTAGTAATTTTAAGTTATAAATGATTGAAAATGAAGCGCTCTTTTAGTGCAAAAAATTAAGTAGTTGAAGAAGTAATTATAGAAATATTTAATTAAATTGTCGATGAATCCTCTTACAACATTTTGTTGAAAAAAAGTCGATAAATCAGTCAAAGAGGCAAACGAAATGTGGCTCGCAAGGTGTAAAGGACTTCATATATTCACTCAACTCTTTCTTCATCGCCTATACCGGTGTATCCGGTCGGAAGCACGTATTTTGCCGAAACGAGAGAAGAAATTGGAGATTGCCGCTGCGATGACACGTACGACGTTGCACATTTCGCGATGCGTACGCGGAAATCGCTGAACCGATGGATGTAAGCAAACCCGCAGAATGTCGAAATTACTCTCTCCGATGCACCCTCTGTTCCCGTTTCTCTGTTCATCCGTTCTCGTTCTCACCCTCCACCGATGTCGGCCCTACGCTCTCGCGGGTTCGCACGCACACATTTTCTCGCTCCCTCCGTCTCTTCGGTTCCATCTCTCTGGACAGGCTCGATCTCCTGTATCTCGCCTATCCAGCTGCGACAATCCCACACCTCTATGCGTTAATTCCTGTACACACAGACAGCGGATACCTACGGGAGAGCATACCGCGGGCAACGTTTACCTTGCATAATGCCAGCGATCTTTGTTTCTTCCTTTGCGCCCGTCACGTTATTCCGAGAGCGCCGAAAGGCCACTCTTTTTCACACAAGGCCTTCCTCATTTATAAAATACGTCGAGAGCAACGTAAACATATTTAATACTCGCGTAAATATTTTCTTGCAGATAGCCAACGCGATGATTATTTGCACCATTAATTGTCCAGAAGTAGAGAATATGTTGAGACAGACTATGAAATGGCTATAAACTGTGTTTCTGACATTTATCTTCAATAAAAGACTTACATAAAAAGTAATTAACATTGTTGAAACATCATTATCATAAATTATTTTGCAAGCCGTATTTGAAGATTTTTTTAAGGAATCATTTCTCCCACTGTTTCAACAATGTCCACATAGGAATATGGTTGAATAATTGATAACATTTATCGTAATACTATCAAAACTTTTGACGCACGCAATTCAACGATCGCAAACGATGACGATAATTCAATCGAGAATTTTTGTAACGATCGAGACACTGTCAGACGATGAACAAACTCTGCAAGAGAACGGACAGAACCGCGGAAACCTGGCGAACGAAGGTTAGCGAATCGTACTAATTGATACCAATGGAAGGGCGCTTCTACATTGTCAGTCGGGAGAATCAGCTCCGATAGAAGTCCGTCCAGGGTCGTCATCGTGATCCGTTCGGTCGCGTCGCTGCACTAAAATAAACCTTCGAAACGAGTGGCGGCCGGCTAGGTAACTCCGGAACTCCGGCATTGAGGGCTCGGCGGAGGAGTGAGAGAGAGAGAAAGAGGGTGAGCGAGGAGAGAAGGCGGAGGAGGTCGACGGCGATGAGTTCGAGTTTTTGAGAGGCTGACGAACCAATCACGGGGCCATCTATAATGTACACAGCCCGTTAACGATTGAGACCAGAGACATTCCGTCCGCTTGGTCCTAGCCATTCTCCAAATATCCGCCATGGCTAGTCAATCGTCCCAGGAAACCTGCCCGCACCACCGCCCAGGCAATTCCGCCCCTTTTCTCTTTTCCGCAGCCGGCACGTGAAACGTTCGTCGGACCGTCGACCAAAACGGACGCCCGCGGAATCGTTAATTCCTCTCAATATTGCACGTCCTTTTCAGAAGCCACGTCAAGTCACCGGCGGACGTCCCTTCGCTCGCCGAAAGGGCGTAAGTGGCGTTTCTAGCTGAACGCGACTCGCCTCTCGCGATTATTTTCTCCGAGACGGACATTTGCAGCGCGAGCGGAAAGTGCGAAGTTGCGGACACATTTCACTGGGGCTGGGGCTCTCTTTTGTTAGGAAAGCGTTTCCAATTGGACAACTCGAATTCGTTTGACCAACGGTGCTGTCTGTGCGCCTTATATATCTAGAAATATAATTATTTATAACAAAAAATATAATTATTTGTAATATATTTGAAAAGAAAAAGTAGCGTGAAATAGATAGATATATCGAATATTAAAATTTTCAATTGTTTGCATCTTTAAGTAAGCTAGAGAGACGTTTCGAGCAAACACTCTTTCTGTAGGAGGAAGGGGAGATCTCTAATTATTTATTATTCCTAAATTCTCGTTCTCTTCGAATACTTGGCAATGATAGCGACAGGGGGTCGGAATCTACGGGGTAATTTGTATTCCACATTTCTCGCGAAACGATGGGGACGTCGAATACTCGTGTCGCGTCTGCTCGTCCTCCCTTCTTCCACTCTGCCCCTTGCGCACGTTCGTAAGACTCTTACACACACTCGGCCCAGTGAGTAACGTCTGATTATGCGAGCGCATGACTGCCCGTAACGCGATTTAATATTAAAATATTATGACAAACGTCAACAGGAGGCGGGTGTAAAGAGACGCACCTCTGATTGGCCCGCGACTGCGTGAATACGAAACGAGAGACAGGGACACCTCACCAACCCTTGTTTTGCCCTTCGCTACTCTTCCCTTTTTGCTCCTGCGACTGAAACCCAGAAGAGAATTCCGGCAGATAAAACGAACAAGGGGACCAGGTGTTAATCCAGTTGAGAATGCGGTCTTCCGGTTTTTAATTCCATTATTCTTTTGTATCTTGAGAAGACCTGTATCAAGTAAAACTTTTGAGACCATCTCGTACATATGTATGATAATTTTGATGGTGTCTATCTTATTCTGCTTGTATCACGCTGTCTACAAATATTTTCACATATTTATGTAATTTTTATATACGCGTCTAAATTAGTTTGACTGAGAAATAACCATTTTATATATATTTCTTATCTGTTATAGTTGTATACTACACATAAGAAAATAATTATTTTCTTGAACAAAAATTAAATTAAATTTGACACATCTTAGCTTCCTAACATATAAATGCTTTTGTATATAAATAACTTATATATATTTAAAACATTGATCTCTACAGAAAATTAAACTTTGAACTTGAAAAATTTATATGTTATTCAATTGAACGCCCGATAAAGCAGTTATGTATATCAAAACTGTAAAGCAAAATAGGCAGGTGAATGCAAAATACAAATAAAGAATGGGCATGGAATCCGATTTGGATTCATCGTGCAAGTAGATCGTCGATGCGGTATCAATTTAAACGTCCGACTCTTTTCGTTGGCTTTTTTTTCCATGCAAAAGTATCTGTAACGCGAGCGAGTCTGCACACACGAAGCATCGAACGAGACTCGACGCACGTAGTTTAGTCCGCGCATCGTCGACATGCAGAAAAGCGCGCTGAATAAACACTCCTGACAGCGTGCCTGTAACGAGTTTAAAATCTAACGATATCCCACCGGTTTGAAACACGGCCGAGGTTCACCGGCTATCGAACAATCGCCTACACAACAGAAATTTCGATACCCGTTTTGTATTCATTCCCGCCTATCGGCTGATATCGATATCCTCCTTTTTTTCCGCCTAGCGAGCAAAACGATTGGCGTTGATCGCTCGTTATTAAATCGTGACAATTGCATCATTAGGTGGTTGTATTCAATTTTTGTATAGAATGCGCGATTTCTAAAGCTCTCGTTAGATTTCGAAACTTTTTCTTAAACGTAGATTATTGAAGCGGTTACTAGATAATTGGGTTGATAGATAATTTCAAATTAAAAAATATCTTATTATAATGTTTACATATCTTATTATAATGTTTATTACATCTAACATTCTTATATGAAATATTCATTTAATTTTACATTTTAATTTTAATTTTATATTTTAGAATTTGTGGAATTGAAAACAGAATAAATTTTGCGAGTTATATAGAGCCGTTTATGGTACATTTATGAAAATTGATTTGTTAAATATTTAGCAAAAAATAGTGATGAGTCAGACATTCCCCTACAGCACAAAAATTGCAGCAATATTGCTGCAACATTTCGGCAATATTTAATGTTACTGCAATGTTGTTGCAATGTTGCTGAAATTTTTGTGCTGTAGGGGTTTGCTTAAACTCTTAAACATTGGCTGATTTTTGCGAGGGTACCCTTATGCCGGTAGATGAGGCGTAGTAGAAAGTTCGGCACCATGGAGAACCGAAAGTATCACGGTGAGGATGTACATAAGGAACTCATATACAGCCACGGGAGTTTCGGTAAGAGAGGTTGCCGCGGCGGGGGAGCGAAGGAATAAATCCAAACAGTAAACAGAGCGGAGCTTTGGCGAGGAAACGTTGGTGAAAATTCTAATATATAAAAGATATGAGAGCCCGCGCGAGGGGGTTGAACTCGTAGAAGCCTCTGGGATTCAAATAAGTGGGGTTACGCGAGGTACCCGTGAGGGCGAAAGGGAATGAGAGCGCAAGAAGGGGAGGGCGGGGGTCGAAGGAATCTGAACAGCCAACAACAAGCGCAGCCTCCGACCTTTATTTAACCTTTTCTTAAAAGAGTCTTAGGAGTCCCTCTTATCTGCAGTCGATGGTCCTTCAGCGTCGGCTCTTATACTTTTATTCTTCCGTACTCATATATCTTTTTCCTTTGCCCCTCTCTCCCTCCCCTCGTGTACACACGTCGAACTTCATCGTCTTTTCCTCTTGCTATCTACCCCCTTCTCCTGAAAACTCTTACGTTTTCGCGACGAATAACGAGAACCGTTACCCTTTCCGCTGTCGCGGTTTCGGTTTAAGATTCTTCGTTTCTTCATTAAGTGAGACGCGGGGTCGGAATTAATTAAGGAATTAAAGACCGACCTTTGCGAGGCACCGGTATGAGCCGAAGTGGATTAAACAGTTCTGCTGATCGTCGCATTTCATTAATTTCGTGGGCAAATGTCGCTCGCAATCTGAACGTGCATATGGTTCTTAATTTTTCAGTAATAGGAGTTGCAGGCAATTTATGCAATAGCTGTATTTTAGATCTTGTGATCTTCGCAAGTATTTAAATAGATGCAGAGAGACCTAAAGAATATTTATTTGCTTGATACATATTTTTACTTTCGTAATTAGAAGAAATAACATTGTTATTTTTACAAGTTGTACGTCATACATATTTATTCATGTTGTTCACAAGCCAATGTCAAGTAATTTAAATTCTACACGGAGAAAATTTTATATTAAAAATTACTATGTATGGCAGTAGCCGTTGGACCATTGGCTGGAATTATAAAAATGTTTACTATGTTTTCAATTGAAAAATTTTAAATAAATTTTTAATAAAAATATTTACTATGTTTTTCAATTGAAAACATAATAAACATTTTTATAATTCCAGCCAATGGTCCACGGCTACTGCCATACATAGTAATTTTTAATATAAAATTTTCTCCGTGTAAGTTTTTCCAGCGTGCTAACCGTTATTTCTAGTAATAATTATCGGACGAGTATATTCTACATAATACTTAACTGCTATTGTATGAATAACAAATTGCTGTTTGATTACATAAAATGGAAACGTTAACTGCAGAGCTCGTAGCTGTGGTAACGGAAAGAACAAATTCGGAAGTACTTTAACTCATGCACACGCGCCAAATTCTGTGAGTGCCTTCACTTCTGTTTTCCTTCGCCGCCTCCGGACTCTACCGTTTTCTATTCCCTTTCCTTTCTTTCCTCTGCCTCGCAGACTTCGGCCTGAAACGCCACGCGCTGGCGCTCCTGACTAAACACTGATAACGCGCGCCGCGGAATTTCTTTGCATGTTATAAACATACGTAATCGTACACAAATAAGATTAGCATAGGACTCGGCACGCTGGATTTGCAAGAGACACACGGCCTTCCGTCCGAAAGACAATCGTTTCGTAGCGCCGTGTGTAAAGGCAAACGTATTTTAAATTTATCTTCGCCAATGTCTTTGGTGGCTGACAGGATGCTTGATTCGGAAAGACCAAGCCTTAGTCGGTTAGATTGCGTAAGCACTGCTAATCATTAGCAATAGAATGGCACTGTTAACCATTAGCAATAAATTGACATCAAATGTCTTATATCTGAATGATCTTATGCATGGATAAAGTAGCCCGCATAAAAGGCGGCAGCCTTAAGTAAATTATTTTTTATTAATTAATTCTTGCGTTATTCTTTGCGTCCATCAGTTACGATTGGAACTGCAGTTTACTGTATTTTAACACGAGATTTTTATGACGAAGTATACAAGTATTATAAACAACATTTCATTATAAACGCATTTATGTCGCGCATATTGATTGCACGATTGTTTTTGTCGACTACACTGAAAAAAAAATTCTTGGTAAACTTGTGAGATGCATTTAGTAATACTTTTTTTTAAGTATTTGATTATTACCGATTATAATAATAATAACAAAATATTTTGTAATAATTTTAAACTTTTGTAATAATTATAAAAAAGTAAATTTTGTTTAGTTGAACCAACTAAATTATGTAACACTTATTATACGTTTAGTTGCTATTCTTTCACCAAGCCGACTTGGTGAAATAGTTTCAACTAAACGTATAATAAGTGTTACATAATTTAGTTGGCTCAAATAAACAAAATTTACTCTTTTATAATTATTTTTTTATTTTACAAAAGTTTATAATTACTACAAAATATTTTGTTATTATTATTATAATCGGTAATAATAATCAAATACTTCAAAAAAAGTATTACTAAATGCATCTCACAAGTTTACCAAAAATTTTTTTTCAGTGTAGAACAATTGTCGGCGTCAGCGATTTCGCATCATTTAATATTTTAATGATAGTAAGCCCGACAAAGTTTCGCTGTGTAAAGACGCAAAAAACACAAGAATATATTCGCGGAATTAACACATCGCGGAAAGCGCATGCGAGCATCTTCGACGAGCTGTTTTGCTGTTCTGTTGTCTGATGGATCTTTGCGATGATAAATATTTGCACAAGCAATGCGTCCCCGAGACACGTGTGTTTGTGGTAATTACTTTGTTGCGTGATGATTGTTTGTTATGCAATTTGGTTCCGACGAAGGCACGAAGTGCAAGGCCAATGGATACTCGAATTGGAAATATTTTCAGCCGGACGTGTCTTGTACATTATTTTGCTTGTTATTGTACGTGATATAACATATGTTTAAGACAAATGTTTACAAGAACAAGCACAACTGATTTCGAGCGACATATAACACAAGTGGCTTACTCATCCGTTTCATCCTAGTCTGCGATCTGCGATACTATTACATATTTTACGTATAAAAAATATTCATATCGGTATAATATCGCATTTGATATCCCTATTTGAGAAATAACTTAAATTACTTAATGAACTAATAGAAATTACGTGTATGTGCACAACAGCAATTGAAATTTAAATCTTGAAAATTTACTACGTGAAGAATGTTTTTGTAATAATATTTTATTGCAAATATTTTTCATTGTGCAATAAAATTCAAATCTTTAAAATTTTATCGGAAAATGACACGGCTTGTTAAAATACATTAAATTTTGATATCATTTTGATGGCATATCTCTCTCTCTCTCTCTCTCTCTCTCTCTCTCTCTCTCTCTCTCTCTCTCTCTCTGTCTCTCGCGCGCGCGCTTATGAAAAATATTAAATTTCAAAAAGCAATGCTTTTTAAAGATGTCATCACGTATGCACATACGTACACAACAGTTGTTGCCTTTATATTAGAAAATTTATCGATCATGATCGCAAAGCTTCCGGAAACTCAAAGACTAGTTATTTCTATGGTGAGATACATCTTATGGTAATAAAGGCAATAAATTTATCTGAGAACATTGTCTAATACTACTCCATTATATCACACAATAACACAATAATAATGATGAACTTATCGAGACATCTGGAACGCGCTCGAAAGTTTCGACCCTCGCAAGAAGCGGGCAGAAGAGAAGCTCGGTTCCGCCTTTACACTCGACAATCTGCTTGATGATGGAACTTAATAAAACAAATCCCGCTGTGTAAACAGCCGAGGAGACTCGAACCGACGTCATTCAGACAACAGCGAGTTTTCCTTCGAGCCAGCCAATGATGACGGAGCAACCGAGGCTGGCCCGCGCTCGAATACCATTAGATAAGATCAATATTGTTCAAAATACGGTAGAAGTTTAACGCATGTACATTACGTGGCATTTATATCATGAATATTTCGCCCGGAGCTGCTCTTTTGCTCCCTCATGGTCCCGCGTTGCGCTATCTTTCACGTTTAACTCTCGTCTATTATCTCGAAATTTGCCGCTACATAAATACCAGCCGATTCTAATCTAGATGTTTAGGATAACAGTTAAAATTTTTAGTGATATTTCTGAGTGATGGAGTGTCACTGTGATTTCTCCACGGGGCAGCTCGCAACAGCTTTTGATCGAGCTCTCGATCTCCATTTTCATATTGCAGGCTACTTCGCTGTTTGCAGCCCTGAAGCAGCAACAACAGCAATCACGCGACAGCGTCTTCTCGTCGCGGGACCGCGAGTGCCGCGACAGAGATCGCCTGTCTACGGTCCGCAATCGCGACTCCGGCAGAGGCAATATAGCGGAGACCGGCGGCGGCAGCGGCGTTGCTGATCAACAGCAGCAACAGCAGCAGCAAGATTTCAGCATCGAGTACCAAAGCAATGGGAAGCTCAGTCCCGCCGGACACGCAGTGACACCAGCACCCATGACCCAGCAAAAGCAGCCGATCATCACGCAGCAATCGCAACAGCCCAGCTCAGGGGCACCGGGGCCCCAACCTAGCCCGCATCAGAGCCCACAAGCCCCACAGAGGGGTTCACCACCGAATCCTTCCCAGGGCCCGCCACCCGGTGGCCCGCCAGGGGCTCCGCCGTCGCAGACGCCCTCGCAGATGATGCTCAGCTCGGCGAGCGGTCTCCATCAGATGCAACAACTGCTGCAGCAACACATACTCAGCCCCACGCAACTGCAATCCTTTATGCAGCAGCACACGTTGTACATGCAGCAACAACAGCAACACCATCAGGTGAATTCTATTTGTGCCTCGTTTATTCCTTTAGCGTTTTGTGAGCACTTGCTTGATAAGCATTTATATATTGTAAATATATAATGAATATTGTTATTATTTGTTTTTTCGCTTATTATCTGTAAATGCATGATGTAAGGTACCGGAAGAGAAAACAAGTGTTTTATTTAATATATACATAAATGGTAACACATTAAACATACTTCTGTGTCATATTCTTTATGAATAAGTCATTTAGATTCTGTTGTGCCATACTAAACTTTATAATACTTTTTGTTTAGAATTTATTAATTATATATTATAAATATGTAGATATAATAAATCAATGTACTCCTTAAAACTTCATGACATTATAATCAACGATATGATCAATCAACTTTAAATCAAGTTTTAGCATTATATCCATTTTTGTTCTTACGTGTATAATTTTGTAATATATGAAGTCTTTGCTTCAATGTTTACATCTTTTGCATTTATTAGTTTTTTATTGCTTTATTCACAACATTTCGTTAAATTGCAGGATTCATCTTCCGATCATGCATCTAATCAGGAGCGGTTTGGTTACTTCTCCTCTTTAAAGAACGTAAGTGAAATTCCTAATTGTTTTATTTTACGTTGTATGAAATTATTGGAAAAAGGAAAAGAAGTTTTATGTAACGTTAAGAGAAACCATTTAGCTATCAAAGCAATCAGTAATGCGACATAAATTAGTTATTGTTAAAACGTATTTCCCATTTCACTCTTTCTATCGATTATTCATTATGTATAGTGTCACTAATGTACATTTTCACTAATAGCGTTTAATAATAACGTTATCTAATTCAGAAATTGGCAGAGGCAGTAATCGCGAATTGAAGACTCTCATGCAAAAAAGCTATTCTTCTTTCAACGAAAATTACTATTTCACAGAGTTATTTATTTGGATGGATAAATTTGTCGGCAGAAATCTTTCGTAACTTTTATCCGAATACGTATATTTTCATTTCGCAAATTTCGTAGAACTCGAGCGAAGTGCGC
This sequence comes from Aphaenogaster rudis, assembly GCA_003063815.1. Taxonomy (NCBI): domain Eukaryota; kingdom Metazoa; phylum Arthropoda; class Insecta; order Hymenoptera; family Formicidae; genus Aphaenogaster; species Aphaenogaster rudis. The sequence goes on from NJRL01000133.1 coordinate 463,143, forward strand.
TGTGTGGTGCAAATATAACGTTGTAATTTAATGACGCAATATCTTAAATTTAACTCTTAATTGAACAAACGAAACGGAAACGTAAGACACCTTCGTGAGGAAGATAATCTTAAAAGAGGTTTTGAATTTCGGTGTACGCGCAATTCGCGGCCGACGGGACTGCCAGGAAGTTCGATGCTGTAGCGAGAGGGTTGATACTCGGTCTGTGTAAACAGGTAGTCCCTTCTATATCGTTACGATAACAATACACGTCGCGCGAACCACTTTTGCTATCCCAGCCGCAGTGTTATCCTGGCGCCTACGATCCAATAAGCACTCTGATATTCCTTTTCAAAAATACCAACGCAAGCGACAACAAATATTTTTCATGGCACCGTGTAGTTTATTGTAGCAGAAACTATTCTTCGAAAAGTAGGAAGTGCGCCGGACTTCGAGTTAGAAACTCCAGCCATTTTCCAAAGATCATAGGTCAATATAGACGCTCTTGTAAAATTTAATTAGTAAAGACGAATAAATATTATACGAAGTTTAAATTGTAGGTCGAATCAAAGACCAGCCCCATTATAAGTATGAATTGCTTGAAAATTTCTTGAACGTCATCAAAATTTATAATTGCGGGGAAAAATGTATGAAGTACAAAGTAAATATGAAATATAAAGAAATCCTATGCTTAACATGAACATGGAAAATGCTTATTAGCGAGAACGTGTTTGCGCCCATTAATCGTGCAGAGTGTTCGTTTATAGTAATATGATAAAGGGTGCGTACCTCGAAGTTTGTTTTAAAATATCCTCGAGGCGCACGAGAGAGACCGAGAAATGAAATAGGCAGAGGGAGTTAGTCTGGAGGGTGAGGTAAGCAATTAAGCATCGCCATCAGCCGTTGTGTCTCGTTGTTTGTCTTCGAGCTACCCATCAACTGCCCTCTATCTTCTTGCCCCCTTGGTGCCGCGAATTATCTGCGCCCGTGATTTATTCATCATTCCAAGACGTAAGTGCCGCCCTTTTTTCCTTTCCTTTTTATTCCGACCGACTAATTTGGCAGGAGCGAAATGTTCACTTCCCTGACGTTTAATAATAAACTGTCGACGATATCGCGCGCGTTTGATTTATAATTAATTATCTATACCTTTTAACTAGGAGATACACTTTGCACAGAAAACTTATGCAGTGCTATAATTAATATAATGTTTACAAAATGAAAATAATTGAGTTCTTTCTTCTTCTTTTTCTTTTTTTTTCTCAATAAATTATACATATTAAATCGTTCGCTTCTTATAATTTTATGTTATGACAATATAATTATCTATATAATCATGTACTGAGTTGGCAAAGTAATATAAAATATACTTATATTTGCATACCGGCGTTTGATTTATTTTAGCATCAGCATCAACTCGCGGAACTCAACAAGAAACAATTGGAGCAGGCAATGCAGCAACTGCAGGAACAATTGCAGCTGAACTTATTTCAGCAGACGCATTTATTGCAAACGGCGGATAAGAAGAAAGCATCGGCGCCTCTCCAACAACTAGCGATTCAGCAGCAGCAATTGATACAGCAATTGCAGATTACACAGAGGCAGTATCTGTTGCAGCAAGGATTGAGTCTTCAAGGTCATAATCCTTCTTCAGGTATTTATACATCAAAATTAATGTGCTTGATTAAAAATATTCTAGCATGCTTTAGTAGTCAAATAATTTTTAAATATAATTAGGTATTGATATTGATACAGTATTAAGGGCATGAGACATGTTCGTGATTACAATAGAATGTATCAAAAAGATACTTTAAATGAAATATTATAATAAAGAACACTACACAAGTATAATAACGATAATTTCATTATTACTTTATTACATTTTAATCTCAATAACCGTATTGACTATAACTTTAATGGAAAGATTTGAAACATTTAAACCTAGAGCAGGTCAGGTCTATAATTAAGTTGCATTTTAAATATGACATTTTATCTAAATAAAACCTTTGACTTGAATAACTTTATTCTTTATTTATAAAACGAAAAATTCTTGAAAAAGACGATTAAGACTTTTTATTTCTCGATTCAAAAATAATATTTGTTACAAATGAGCAACTTTTTTAAAGATGATTGCAATGATAAATCGTTGTTTTAATGTCTTGCACATATTCTGCGTCAGTACATATCTTTTTTATCAGGAAACCAACGTTTTCACCAACGCACGTTCACGTTCGTAATAAAAGAATTATGCAAACGTATATTTTTAACAATAACACTCGCGTGTTATTGTTACGCCTTTACATTCTAACACAGTTACATCGCATAAACATAGGAATTTGTATGAAGACAATCACATGCCGCAACAGAACACATGCGTGTATTTGCAGCGACGCGTGACATACTCGTGTCGTGGGAGTCACGTGTCATCAGCAGCACGTGCGCAAAGACGAAGGTAAGCTTTGATATTGGAGGCATCCCCTTGGTTTTAAACTAAAACGATCCAGCATCTCCTGTACAACCCTTTCGAACCTGTACGCGTCTCTTTGTTTTATTTTTTTTCTTCATTTTAATTTCATTTCCTTCTTTTCTTCCTCCATTTTCCCTTGTGTCTCCCTTTTTTTGCTTTTTACCCTGGAGAAAACTTTCCACGCAGAAACGTTTCGATTACAAATCGGTTCGCTCCAATGATGTTCTCCTTTCTGACACGTGTATACATGATACATATGTTCGAAAGGACCATTTGAAATAGCATCTGTGATTCATCGTCAGTTGCTTCGAATTCGAGAGTTCATATGTGAAACGAATCTGGCCGTCATCCTTGACCCTGCATCCGGCACTCCCACCGCTCGCTTTGTCTTCTCTCTGTTTTCTTCATCTCTCGAAAGTTTAACCATCTTCTCTTTCAGTTGTATCTCTCCCGTTTCGCACTTCCATATTCTCAATTCCTCCTATGCCTCCTCATCGACGCGTTGCTTCGTCTTTCGTCCGCACGCATGTTTGCTTCACACGTGACTGCTTCAAGACGCGCAATATTGTTTATGATGATATCATTAAACAAATCTATTTGTTTGGCTCGTTAATGTACAACTGCAATTACAATTTGATGGCCAGTGCGAGCGCGGTTCTACGTGCGATAAATCAAATTTTATAGTACAAATAAGTATCTATGATGCGGAATTACTTTTTAAATTAAAATTTACGATCTGATATTATTATGCGATGTGATACATTTTTCTAAGCAATTAAATTTTTAATGCTATTTTAATTACAAAAATTCAACGATAGACATATTTTTATGCAAATTCTGTGACAAATAAACTGACGATTATTATCTTTTCGCTTAATCATTTATAAATGGGTGCCTTTCTTTAAATTTCAAGCAGGTTTGCCACCAAGTGATAATCTACCATCATGGAAGTCAGAGCCCTCGGATACGCCGGAATCCCACCAAAATTCCAATGTGCCGAAATCCAATTCTGGATTGAACGGTAAAATAATAGTTCCACGCTTCTTTGTTGATTTCGAGCTCGCTCGTTTTTGTGCTCTAATTTCTCTATGCTTATGTTTTACTTTTGCGAATGCGACGTTCGTTTGCCGAACTATCGCAGGCATTCTGAATTCGATAGCTTCGAGCCGACGATCCGAGGTAAATGGCACAACACCGATGGACGAGAAGCCGCTGGATGCCTCCTGCAACGACAAGGTTCATCCCCTCTATGGCCATGGGGTTTGCAAGTGGCCAGGCTGTGAAGTAATTTGTGAAGACTATCAAGCATTCCTTAAGTAAGTTTTTTATCTATTTTGTTTATATATAATTTGTTAATTATATTTTTGACATCTAAGAATCATCTGTATATCCGTTATCCGACTATTTTCATTGTAAATCCGATAACAATTCCTTCCAGCTATTAAATAACAAATTTTTGTCATTGAAATTTTAATATTTCTTACTAATAACATGGAGAAATTTATCATAACTTATTCAAATTAATGACAAATCAAAAAACGTCTATAACTTGCTTAAAATCGGACTTTGTTGTCTATAGTGCGATATATATTTAGACGGACAAACTGTTTCCAAGCAGATAATTATAGGTAAATGCGGGAAAGAAGCCTCGAATACTTCGTGTACGGGAAGCTGTGTGAAGAAATAGAAGAAGTAAAGGCGGTAATAAAATTAGGGAGAATGAGGCAAAGAAAGTGTAGAAAAATCGCTCGTGTCAGCGTATCTCATTGACATCAGGCGCTTTCGCTCATCGGCTTCGAGCCGCAACCGCAAGCTCGCCGTAGCTCCATCCCATCCAGAGGATCCTTCGTAATCACGTAGCTCGTCTCGGTGCAAACTCTCCCTCAAACAAGCCGTTACTTAAAAAAAAGAAAAACGCTAATTACCTTTGTCTCATTAATATTCACGACATTCGACCGCATCGTTATGCCCCTCAGTCTAATCCCTTTCTGTCCCTCTCCCCCTTAGTTCGTCCGTTCAAGCTCCCTCGACCTTCCCGCATCTTCGTTCTTTCTACCGACCGACCTGCTCCTCACCACCCTTCTCCGACTCTCGTCGATACAGCCGTTCCGTCGACGAAGAAGGATTACGGAAATTCTTAAATACGGAATCTTGTTGGCGTTGTTGGCACCCCCATCCTCTACCTACGACGCGGCGAAGCTTAATTTTCTGTCCTGCCGTCTCCTGGGGGTTTGAGTTCCCGTAGTCGGAGAATGGAAGCGTTACGTGCCCGGGATTTTTCGTGGCTTCCTGACGCGCAGATTTTTTCGCGACTCTTGCAAGATAATTGTGTGGCTGTTTTTCTCGTTTTTCTTACTGTGTTTTTTTATGTACATGGACAAGTGTATCACTTAATTTTTAATTAATTGTTTCAAAGCTAAATTTGATTTAAAAATGCAGCTTTTAAATTAATGATACATAACTTTATTCTACCACAACGAGAAGAGAGATTACGCTAAAATATTAAATAACTTAAAATAAAATTTCTATATGTATGAAACATAAACGGAACGATAATAAATTTAATCAATTAATTGTATTTTAATTTTATATACGATTTTATTGCGCTCATATACTTTTTTTTATTATTTAGTTCAGTTTAACCAAAGGATCAATTAAAATATTGAGAGAGAGGGGGGGATAATTTAATCTTGTCTAATTAGTATTTTCTTAATGTTATTTATGTAATATCATAATATTTCTGATTGTATTGATTGAAATTGCAACATGTTAAATTGAAATAAATTGATCCTGAAATATTGCAGACACTTAAATACAGAACACACATTGGACGACCGATCGACAGCGCAAGCCAGGGTCCAGATGCAAGTAGTGTCGCAACTAGAAATTCAGTTGCAAAAAGAACGAGACCGACTAGGCGCCATGATGCATCATTTGCATATGGCAAAACAAATGGCTTCCCCGGAACCGCCAAAATCATCCGAGTCATCGGTAAGTTCTTCTTATTATATTTATAATTTTTGTTCTTTAATACATTTCTTTATTTTATTTAGCCATTTTTTATAATTATCATAAAAAACATGCGATGATAATTATAATGTCAATTTCTTTTGTAACAATCTAACTTTTTACAAAAAGATATTTGAGATTTAAATATTATATTCTAGATATTTAATTTTTTTAATGTAGTCCAAAATTCATTAATGTAGTCCAAAATTTACAGATCAGAATATTTACTATGTTAACAGAATAATTTATAAATACTGCTGTTGTCTTTCCTTAGCTTCGTACCCCTAAAAAAAACAATAAATTAATTATCGTCGAGAATTATGAGAATAATTTTATCTGCTTCTAATTAAGATTGTCAATTGTTATATCATATCTTGAAACAAAAGAAAATTTTTATCGTAAACCGCAATTATACTACACTTAAGGGTTCGCTACAGAATGGTTACTGAAAGTCGAACCCGGAAAAACGGTCCGACCGCGATGCGTAAACTTTCTCCGCTGCGGTACGAGATCGTAAAGCCGGATTTTCACGACAGACCAGCTCGTTGGAAGATTTTACGAGCTTCTCGCGGCCCGCTAACAACAACGCGAGTTTCAGTTTTAACGCGCCGTCGAGTCGAGTGCTAATTTATACATAAAGTTTGCATTAATAATTCATCGGAGCCGCGGTAATTTTATATCGCCTTAATTAAAACCCCTAACAAGTTGGGCAGTCGGAGAATACCAATATCGCATTAGCCCTCCGCCAGCGACAACGCTCGACGGCCGACGGCTTAATTATTTTAACGCGGTTGTGTGAGTGGTTTCGCTACGAAGATCAGATTGCTCGTGCAGTTTGTACGCCACTGCGATATGTAACAAGATATTTATATTGCAGAATGCATATATTGATATTCATGTTCATATTGCACACATTAAATGCTTTAAAAATATATAAATGATATATATTATGAAATTTATGAAGAAAAAATAAATATGAGATATTACACTGTTTTAATCGTCTCTATACTCTATAAGATAAAGCTGATCGGAATAATTTTAAAAGTTACAACTGCAGAGTTTCGCATTTTTCTAAGTTTATGAAAAATTAGTAGAAAACTTTAGAAACAACTCTGCGATGTGCACGAAGTACATAAAGATTTCTTTTAGCTCATCGCGATTCTCTCGTCGCATTTATCTTAAAATGATCTCTGTTCGACAACAGCTACCAATTTAGTTTCTATCCGATTCGCTGGTCATATCTTTATCATCGCTGTCCGCAGTCTCGTTTTCCACGATTTCCGGAACTCTCTTTTTCAGACGGGCTCGAATTTACCAAAGTTAAATTTTTCCACTGCGCTGATGAGTCAGCCGCCACCCAACTTCGGGGTCTCTCAGGTGTCACCAGTATCCATGTCCGCGCTGGTGTCCGCCGTGAGGTCGCCTGCGGGTGGTCAGTTACCCCCGTCGGTTGGCAGTGCCCCGATGCCGCCACTTCCGACCATACCCAATATGTCCAGTTTACCGCCCATGCCCAACATGCCTGGTAGCATGCCGAGTATGGCTGGTCCAATCAGACGGCGCATCAGCGATAAGTCAGCTCTTTCCTTGGCAGGAGGTAAGATCATCTCTTCATCTCACAATATCGAATTATCTCGCCTGACAGGTGAGATTTGAGGTAGCGTCTTCTAGGACTAATAAGGGCCAGAATCGCACATTTTACGTTACCAAGATCAATTTTGTTTTAAGATCAATTTTGCAACAGCTCTTCCGTTTTACCTGTTTCAAGGAAAATGGTTGATCCTGTGTTAAGATTGTTGGTACGTCGAAATATCAACGCATAATGTATAGTATGTCTCATTAGTCATTTACATATTGGTAATAAAAATTTTTAAAAAATCACATTAAAGAATATTGAATTATTAACGATTTGCCTTATTAATAAAACAAAGTTTTACATTCAGCTATGTGTATATATATTGAAAAACAAATTATATTACATATTTGTTAAAATTTTTTGCCAAATGGTATTATTAACATTAATTGCGATTTGCGAAACACATATACATTATCTACATACTATTTGTTATATCGAGTTTAGTGATATTTATTCATTCCTAATTAAATAGTCCCTTTTTAGTGCAACTATTATTGAACAGTTTTTATATTTTATTTATTTATAGAAGTGGACTATATATATATACTTTAAATTTAATGCTTTTAATTTAATACTTTTAAACAAAAGATAGGATATTATTCACCAGTAAATATCAAACCACAGAAGAGATTTTTGTTTCGACTCAACTGGCCAGTTCTTAATTTAAATTAATATATCGCGAATCGCGACGTTTTTTCGATCATGGGTTTTGGTCTTTTCTAAAGAGAGTAGAATTAATTATAATGTAAAGAATTTCTTGTGCGAAAAATAGTTGAGGTAAATTTTTCGCAACAAATTCTTTACATTATAATTAATTCTACTCTCTTTAGAAAAGACCCATGGTCGAAAAAGCGTCGCGATTCGCGATATATTTAAATTAAGAACTAGTCAGTTGAGTCGAAACAAAAATCTCTTCTGTGGTTTAATACTTTTAATTGAAATATTTTCGATGTAACCATTTTCCGAATGTATAGCTTTATGCTTGAAATGCATACAAGAGCTTGGAAGTGGATTAATATCGTCTCAAAAAAGGTGAAACGAAAGAAAAATGACAATTCAGAAATTAAATACTATTCGTAGGACTGTATGACGAGGGCACTGTAAGGCGCAGAGTAGCCGTCGATAGATCTGGAATAGATATTAACGAAGGTAACGATAACACAAGATCATACTCGGAGTGATGCGCGAGCTTCGAAACGCCACCATGAATTATTTCATCCGCAATGCAACTCTTATTAAATTACTAATAAGAGAAATTGTTTTTTTTTCATTTCCATATACAGATATGTGTGTCTGGAAAATAATTAAAGATATCACTGCTGTGGCATTAAAACGAAAAATGATAAATATGTATAAGCATTATTAAATTAAGAAAAGCGTGAAAGATAAAAATTTGTACGATATTTCTTAATTTTCTTCATAAACAGTATAGTCTTATGAGACTATTCTTTTTAATATAATATTTTAATCCTATATTTTAATTATATATTAATTATATATTGTTTTTTAATTGCGTATTCTTGGCATTTCGAGGTTCGTCACAAAAACATATTCACTCCGACGAAATAAAAAAAATACCGATCCTGTAGCAAGTGCTCTTTACGGTCCTCTCTTGGTCTCGTGCCTTTTCCTGTCGTAAATTGTACCACACGCACAGATTACTTATGGTAGCGACTATGTCACGTGAAGCGACAGTGTTCGACACCTTGTTGGCGGCGTAGAACGAGCATAGGTGTGTAGAGAGGGAGGCAAGGAAATTTATGCGATGAAAAAAGAAATGATATGAGATGAAAAATAAATTCTTTCATCCGCCAGCTCGAACCTCTTTCTTATCGATGCTTTTGTTGTTTCCTTATTTCTTGTGCTGCCCGCCCTCCCCACCGTGTAGGGCTGCCCTACATGCTGGAGCGTGCTGGCCTTGACGTCCAACAAGGTACTGTCAACCTATTTTCCACATTCCCTTTTGTGGCTTACAGATTTTCTTGCGGAAGGATGCACCTTGCATGAACGCTCACCTTCCTTCTTCGTCTTCACCCCGCCTCTCCACGTAGCGTCAATTTTTCTTAATTTTACTGATAATTCCCACGAGACAATTAAGATTGCGAGTATTCCAAAACCCCATGCAAACATTTGGGATTGGATAAATCGATTGGCCGCAGTTTATCATTTTTTGATTGCTTTCCTTTCAAGCGCGAAATGGGTAATCCATGTGTTTGGTTTGAACTATTTTTTTTGCAAACGAATACATAAGCTTCAGTTTTAATGCAAATTTTATTGCAGAAGTATAGATCAATATTATAATGTACAATATTTCTAAAAAAGACAGTTGCGAAAAAATTAAATATGGAGAACTTCAATGTTTGGATTACCTTCTTCCGATTTTTATGTAATTATTTTTTTTGTAAAAGCATGCATCTCTGCAGATATATCTGCAAGTATAAAAATTATTATTTTAGAAAAAAATCCGATTTTTGGTTAATATTGGTATATTTTGCATAATTTTTAATTTATTTGATCACCAGTTCTTATTTTAAAGTTTAGAAATCCGTTGAAAAGATAAAATTACTTTTAGAAAAACGTTATTTAATGGAAAAGTATGAAATTAATATATTTATATGGTATATCTAATATTGCATTTATATTGTAGTTCAAAATATATAGCTTTTTATGAAAAATTAATTTAAAATTTAATATAAATACATAAATCGATTTAACTCTTCTAAATATAGGAAAATACCGCGAAAAATGCGCACAGCTTAATTTATTCGGCGTTTAAGAGTAAAATTTCATCACAATTTTGTGTAATCGGCACAATGTTTGCTTGTTTGTTGTGATCTCACTGTTCAAATCTTCTTGCGCAAAAAAAATAATTAAACAAGTATAATTACTTGTTATTAGTAATAAGAATATTAGCTTTCGATCTACTACCGCTTTTAATAATGTACAGGATAAATGAAATTTGTTGCGTCCGGTTTCAGAAATTCAGCGAAATAGGGAATTCTACAAGAATGCAGACGTCAGACCACCGTTCACGTATGCATCCTTAATTCGGCAGGTGAGTGGCTAATATAATTGTCGAAGGATTCTCCGAAGGATATCGCATTTTCTCATCGCGTCGTATTAATATAACGAATCCCATTGTGTGAGAACGTTCTTTAACAACATAAAATGGCTTTAATGTTTGTTTTATCATTATTATTTTAATAATTTTCGAAATATACTGAAAATTAATTTTTATTTTATTTATTAAAGTTACCACGTTACGTTAAATATTATTACAATTTGATAACGTTTTATATTGAAGCTCATCATATTTTATAATTATCTAAATGCAGTAAAATTTATTTTATTATTTATTAATTTGATTTATCATATATTTTATATTAGAGAATTATAATATTTTCGAATTATTATGTAACATTAAAAGTAACAGTTTAAAAGTGAAAATTTTGTATAATATACGAACCGATATTACATTAACTGAATTTCCTTGCTTCTGGACACTTAAATACTTTGGTCATGATGTTTTGTCGCTTAGAATAGAGCAAGTTAATGTAATTCTAATATTGCTCTTTTCTTAGTCTATCATCGAATCTCCTGAGAAGCAGCTGACGCTCAACGAAATTTACAACTGGTTCCAAAACACATTCTGCTACTTCCGGCGCAATGCAGCAACGTGGAAGGTATATCTTATAATTCCAGTAGTATAATTACACAATTGTTTCAAAACGAGAAAATTAAATGTGAAACAGATAAATACTAGCTTTTGACTTGAGATTCAAGATATTCAAAATATAGCTTCTTTCTCATAGCCTTTTTTCACTTGCTTGCAGCCAGTAATTTTTACAAGCAATTTTTACGTAAAATATTCCAAACTTCTTATAGCAATTTTATTTTTCCATAAGGAAATTAAAGTATATTTCAACGTAATCTTTAAATAGCGGGACGAGTTACGATAAAGTGGAAGTAACTCTCTTTTAACTGGATGAAGTTAGCACGAATCTGTTTGTGCAACGGGAGTCACACAAGGATAAAACAATCACGCAATTTGTATTTATACGAGCGTATTAAGCTGAATGCGCTTAACAAGAAAGGATGACAGCTTATCGAGAATTTCGGATAATTATATGTATTGATTTGGATTAACAGGCTAAAGTGACATGCCGGGCAGAGCAGCTGGTAATGATAGTTGTATTGCTTTCTCGAATAGGGGGGAGAACTGGTAACATGTGAAATATGACATATTACGAGTCATTTATGAGCCATCTGTCATTATATTCTTCCCCATTTCCCCTCGTTCGCAGACCACTCAATAGCATCGCGTGTCAGAATAACAGCAATCCTCTTAAACTAATAGTAAACTAATAGTCTAAACCCATAGTAAATAGGATTGAAACGTTCTTACAGATAATTATTGGATTAACGTTATACAGTCCTACAGACATATTACGTCAATTATTTTACCATTTAAAATGATTGCTGCCAATGTATCTGAAAGGGAAATCGCGTATTACTTGCAAAAGCGTATTAAATAATAGTAAAATATGTTCAATAAAGAATTGCTTTATGAATCACTTTATTCCGACTTAAGAGACGAGCGTAATTCCGAATAATTACGACGTATCATCATTTACTTAATCCGGAACGAATCGACCTGATAGAATTGCCGATTAAATGTCGCAGGGCAGTGATAAAAATTAACATATTCCGCGTCTCGTTCCTCGGGCATCCGAAAGCAACGAATATAACGTGCCGATGGTTCATGATCGATTTGTAAGCCGACGTGACAAACCGCTTGTTGGCAAAGAGTGTTTGCGCGCGTGCGTTTTTGCGTGTGTGCGAGTGTGCGTGAAAGTAATTGACGTTTGCCATGACGCTTCGCCTCGCATGGTTATGTGTATATGAAAACATTTAAAAAAAAAACGCAAACAGGTTTGCCAGAGAGCGGAGGGAGCGAGAAGGAGCGAGAGCGGAGCGGTCGAGAGGGACCCAACGTCGCCGGCGATAGCGAATGACGACAACACGTCATCGAGCGGCCGCGTCGCGCGGCCTCGTCGAATTTTATATTCGACCCTGCGGCATGAATAATTGTTGTCGTTGCCCCTAGATTTAGATGACTAGCTGTGCATTAACGATAAAGGAATGCCACAAACCGTGCCTCTTTCGATTAATCATGTTTTGGTTCGTTACATCCTCATGCGGCCTTCGACATCGCGATTTCATTGCCGGTTTCCTTCTGTGCTAACAGCGATCATCATCACCGATCATCATTGTCATCATCGATCGTCGTCGCCATCGCCATTGTCATTGGTGGATATCGCGTTATAATTATCACTCATTCTCGGCTGGCTAGACTTTCTGTATCTATTATTTTTTGTTTTGTGTATGTCACAACGCGATGCGGATTTCTGTTCTTCTTCGTTGGCTGCCACCTGGAAGACTTGCCCGGCTCTTTTTCAATAATAAAATTGGAATAATTGCATTTATAGAAATATTTTGTTTAATGCAGTACACTACTATTGCACTTGTGTAGTAATTTGCGCTGCTTTTACTTAATATTTATGGTTTATATTAGTTTGCATTATTTTATTTGTTCGCTTAGCATTTCTAAAACTCTACGTACATTCGAAAGCAGCTTTTATAAGAACGCTATTGAAAATATTTATTAATCTGCATAATGTTTAAATCGTTGTTGGAAATATGCAGTTCCGAATAAAAAAAGGTAGAAACGATACATCAGCATTTAAGTTTTCGATGCAAATTTAAGTTTAAGGTGGCAGCTTTGCTTATATTCTTCAAGAATGCTAAGTAGCCATTGCATCCATCTTTGAATGACGACGATAGAGTCTATCAAATTAATTTTTGAAATATTATACATGGATAATGTAAATATTATATGTATAAAATTAATGAAAAAATTTGCTTAAAAGTAAAATAGAAGCTACAGCTACTGTATAGCTTTTTTGAGAATTTCTTTTCTATTTGTCCGATATATCCTTCTCTAAATATAAAGATAGAAGACATTTTTATGATTTATTTATACATATCTGTTTTTAAATATATAAATATGCATTTTTCACGTGTCTTCAAAGATGGCTGACTTGAGCTTTCAGGAGCAGCGTTGTTGAACAGGTCAACCTAAAATTAATCTAGGTCAAAATTATTATCTATAAAGTCTTGAATCGTCAAAGCTTAAAACGAGGAAATGCAAGATCTAGGTTATAGATCGAGGCCATAACTATAAGGTTGAAACTGCCATTTTGTGCAAAACTACATGAAGTCATAAAATATTCGGGAGTTCGATTGTAACTTCACTGAAGTATATTCATAACGTAAATGCGCAAATACGTATTATGGAATTGATAACTTCTGTTGAAGTTAAATCACAACACTTTAATTATTATTGCTCGTTATATTTTTAGCAATATATTGAATAAATGAATTTTAGTATCACATTCAATGTATTTCAAAAACAACGTTGCTTTGATATTTATTGACAGATACATTTTATTTAATTAAATCTATATCCCTCTGTATTATTATCGCAACAAATTCGCGAAGAATTAACCAGAATTTTGTTGTATGAAAGAATTCTAGGAAAACTCGAAGTGTATGCAATGTATAAGTATACATTCGCATAATATTAACTCAAGATATTGATACATCGTTGCAGAGAAAACATCGAGAGATGTATTTAATCAAAGTCCTGCGCGTTCAACACAAAGTGTTCCGCGCTCGAGCACTCAACGAGATCGTTCGCAACGCTGCTCGTTGGCACCTTGGCACCTCGACAAATCCATACGGCACACGCACAATATCGCACGTCTCACTTAGCAACCTCGCGCCTCGGTCTCACGATCATCATCCATTCTTGCCTCATCAGCGTGATCGGTCATCATCACCCGATGTCGAGGACTCTCTACCGCCTGCGTAACATACAGCCGCACAATACACACACACACCGCGCGCCACGAATCGCCACGAACGACCGTGATCCTTTTCCCCTTCGCCGACTACCGGGACCGTGATTGAGTTGGCTTCGTTCGTTTTTTGCGTTGCTTATTTAGTCTGTGTATTATTTTGTATAGAACGCAGTGCGACACAACCTGTCTCTCCACAAATGTTTCATGCGAGTCGAAAACGTGAAAGGGGCCGTATGGACGGTGGACGAAGTGGAGTTTTACAAGAGACGCCCACAACGCGCTTGCAGCACGACCGGGTACGTTGCCCCTCCCCATGCCCCATCGATCAGAAAAAATAATTACAACCGCGCTTTTTACTCTCTTTATTCTCTTTCTCTCTCACTTTCTCTTTCTCTCACACCGATATTTCTTACTACCCCTCCGGCTCCCCTCCTCACGGAGCGGAGATCAACGAGACTGAAGCCCGAACACTCATTCCTTCTCCCGAATATATCGAGGGGATAGTTCCTCCGGATTTTACCATTTCCCGAAATCCTACCTTTTATATATATCTATACTTCACTTTTTCTCTCTCTTTCTCTGTCTTTTTACATATACTTAAATCATATTTATATTCACTCTTATTCGCTTTTACTATATTTATAGTCGTATCGCTGACCAACCCCCCCCCAGCCCCTTATACTGCCAATTTTCTACAGTTTTATATCATATTTATATAACTTTTTACATACTTTTTATACATATTTTTATATATCGATATTTATATATATTTATCTACACATATTTACATATATATTAAGAATTTAATATTCTATCTTATACGTATATATATAGCTCTTTTTACATATATGTATTTTTAATATATATATCTGTTTTATATATTATATATATATTTCTATATATGCGACTGAAAGGCGAACGCACGTATCAGTGCGTTTGTGGCCTTCGTATGTATGTATACGCACATACACGCACGCTCTCCTGTGCATTTCTCTCTACTTCTCTTTTTTTAATCATATATTTAATCGCCTACACAAAATGTCTACGTCGTGTTCCCTGTTTTACATCTCTCTTCATAGTATACTGTACCTGTTTGTACTTGATACGTGCGCATTCATACGTATAGATCTGTGTGTGTATAAACCTCTTTATACACCTAAACGCCATAACAATCTTTACTGTACGTCGCTTATGTCGTCTGTCTGTATGTTTGCTGCTAATATGCAGTTTCTCGAGGTGCCGGTTACATATGTAATTCACAGATAAGAGCTCACATTCGGAATAAGATCGAAAATTTTCAAAACCGAAAGCTTGCTCTATATCGAGTTCCTTATCATATCTTTCTTTTCAATTGGGAAGCGAAGCGACAAATAGTTCCAGATCTTTGCAAATAAAAAATTTACGTTTACGCTGACTGAAATACTCGAGAAACTACCGTCATCACTGTGTTTGAACCCGCGTGTGTGTGAACTTCTTACTTGCCCGTCGTCGTGTGATGGTAGTCGGCAGTCTGGTGGGTGCGTGGATGTTGCGTGAGAGTGCGTCGCCGATGAAAGAGCCACAACAGATGAAAGGAAAAAAAAAAACACACAGATAGAAAGAGAGTTTAGAGATGCTAATCACGTTCTCGGAGATGGGAATCCGTAGTACGTCGTGTGTGCTTTCATAACGAGCATGTGAGCTTTGCAGCGACTAACCCGATCGAGAACGGCGGGGCCGAGTATCTTGGCCCAAGTCTAGTCTCGAAAGCCCGGAAGCCCGGATGCGGAATTGCCCCCGGAACAGAGTGAGAACCGCAGTGTTGCACTTTGTCAGGTAGTGAGAGGAAGCCGCCTTACTACGTTTTTATTACTGCGTCTCTGTTTTATTTTCTTTGATTTGTCCATCCCTTCTTTTTGCGAATCTGTGCTGCTGTTTGCTCTCTCTGAAAAGTCGACGTTTCCGAGATCGTGCCGAGATCGTTCGCGTGTCCCGGCAACACGATAGAGCGGACGGAGCCGTCGGCAAAAGGACGTGCCAGCGTTGCTGGTGCGTCTGGGTCCCGTAAAACGCGACGGCAAGCAAAAACCGGCCCCGCGCAATACGTGAGGCCATCCCCTCTTACGAAGGGTAGCGAACGGCGAGCGGGCCGAGCGCAAACTTAAGAAAGAAAGAACAGAAAAGCGAAAATGCGCAATCAACTACAAAAAAAAAAAAACAACCAGAAACCTTGTCTTTTTTACTCTCTTTTTCTCTATTTCTTGGTGGTCTTGTCTGTGTATACAGAACGCGATCCGCACCAATCTATCATTGCACAAGTGTTTTGTGCGCTATGAGGACGACTTCGGGTCATTCTGGATGGTGGACGACGCCGAGTTCGTAAAGCGGCGGCATCTGTCCCGCGGCCGCCCCAGGAAATATGACCCAACCCCATCACCCACTCCACCCCACCTCTCCGCACAGTAAGCACTACCACTTTTTAGAATTCTGCTGGCTGGCTGGCGCGACGTTCTGACCTTACCGCGGTACTTTTTTATGAACGCGGCGACCGGGACGTTTTCGCTTGGTCGTTGTCTACAAATCGAACCACTAAATGGGCTTTACAACCTGCTGCCTTTGAAGGTCTTTGTGCACACTTGCTCCGCGGTTGTGCACGGTTGCAGCTGTTACTGTATATATTGACGTAATGACATGCCCTTTGAAATAAAAAAAATTTGCTTCGTAGCAACGAATCTACTTCGTCATATTTCTGTATTAAATGTATTGTGCAAAATACATGAAAGAATTTTCAGTGCTATATAATATGTGAAACGTGGATTAACGTGAATATAACGCGATGTATATGGAAAATTATTAAATTTTAGAAACTGTTTGATCTAATGTTTAATTTACTTAATATTTTACATTATGAAAATAGACGTGTTTTAATTTGATTTGAATTAATTTTACAATGTGTTTGTGCAGCAACTTGAATAACACTACGCTTTAAGATTTCATAAATTAAAATAATTTTTAAATCTTTTTTCCAAATTATTTATTACAATGCTAACAGCTGCAATTATAAATGCAAGAGAATTAATGGATTAATTGGATTTTATAATTAGCTATAAATCTCGATAAAATATTTCTGTAGGAAAATTTCTTCTATTTCTAAGCTATATCGCGATGCAATTTGAAATACAGCCAAGAGAGGCAGCAGGAAATAGCTCTCCATGCAGTTTGTCCAATCCCTTTGGAAATAATTTCCGCATCATGCCTGCCTCGAGCGCCTTTATAAAAGTCCGATTCCTTAAAAAACTGGACAGTAGTATCATCCCACTAGTATCTTGTTCGTCTATTTGTTACAAGTGTGCAATTTTATTCCGGTTTTCGAATATACATTTACCCTAGACTATATAGGCAATTGTATAAGTGCAAAACGTGTAAAAATATTATTAAAAAGAAAGAATAGAATTTTTTAATTTAAATTTTTAATTTATTTTTAAACATTTTTAATTTTTCATAAATTTTTTATTTGTTATAACACATCATTATCAAATACAAATAAAATTTGGTATAATATTGAGGTTTGTAAAAGCAACAAAAAAATTTGCTATGTGGTTAAATATTAATATGTAAAGCATTTAATACTTTTATATGATATCCTGAAATTTATTTTTGGATATATATATTCTTTGATCATATTAAAATTATATTTTTTCTATCAAAAATATCGACAAAAAGATATAATTATTTCTAGGTTACTATAGATAGATAAAATAAATTGCTTTTTATGTACTGCGTGTTTTAAATGTGAATTTGAACAGAGATTTTATTTATACTTTAGTTGCCAAGATAGTTTATGTTTAGAATTTAGAAGAAAAGAGATGTGTTTAATCCAACGTTTGTTAATAAAAATTTATTCTAAGTTGGTCAAAGAATATCTATAATTAGAAAAACAAAATCAATATTTTTCCCCGTAAAAAAAAATATTAGGACCCTGTATCTCGAAAGACGCGCAAATTTTGCACACTTTTGCAAATGACGTCCAAGAGCTCATAGGACATCCTCGTATACGTCACCAGTATTGTAACCCGAGGCTCTTGCACTCCGTGATAGCTTGAATCCTGCACGGTCCTGCAACATCCCAACAACAGGACGATTGGTCTGAGTTGCCGGATCTCCAATGTGTTTATTAGTTGCTCGCATGGATTACCATGAATCCTTAATATCCGTCTCTCGATTAAGCCCCCTAAATTGTCCCACCCACTTTGAAGACACTGCTTATAAACGTATGACGCTTGATGTAATGCCGTTCGCGTAGCGTCTCGTGTGAAAGTGGTGTGTTTCTGCGGGCAAGCAGTTCTTTTGTGTTGAAGTTTTGCTTCCGTTTCTTCTTTCGTTCTATTTGTTCTTTTGTTCTCTCACAATAGTGGAAAATTACTTTTCTCTTCTTTTGATCGTAGAATTGCTATGACGTTAATAGACGTTTGTGATATTTTATGTTCGTCGTTTTTATTTGATTTCTACCGAATGAGACGTAGCAGTGTAGCATTCCGGCGAAGTTCTGTTTCTTCAGTTTTTTATCGGATGCAATTTTCTTTGCAATCTATTGCGATTTTCAACTACATTGCAAATATTTACTACACGCACTTTTGAAAATTCCTCAACTTTGCGATTTAACTTGTTGTACTTATCTTATCGAAAAGTTTTTCATTTGATGATTAATGACAAAACTATTTAAAGTAAATATTAAAGAAAGATTTAAAAAATTAAAATATCAAAATATGAAGAAAGATATTAAAAATATTAAATATTAAATTTCGGACAAAACAACATTTCAACAAGTTACATAGCTGAAGCTAGAAAAAAACTTGGAAATACTTTCTTAAAATTTTAAAACATTTTAATAGAATGACAAATGCCATTCCAAGGCAAATAAAGTTAAGAATCGCAAAATAAACTTTAGCATCTTACATCATGCTTCCGCAATGAGCGAATGGTTCTTGGTTTGAGTGAATATGTACGTCAGGGCTACTCGCGCATGTGTAAATTGTGTATACTATGCGTTACAATTATAACCTCGGGTGGAATTCTTCAATCTTCATCGTTGCGACTCATCTTGTATCACAGGTACCATGTGGACTCTAAAGTATAAAATCTCAGTAATATATAATGATAATAAATCTCGAAGAATTTTTACTTATTCATCTTTAATACTTTTAAAAATTTTATCTACTACTCAATCTCTCTTTTTAACTTCTCTCTCTCTCTCTGTCTCTCTCTCTCTTGACTTTCCTCTTTTCTATCTCTATCTTCACTATCTCTCTTCGATTTTTCTCTTTATTCAGCGCTCCTTGTTGCTTGATAAACGGTCTCAGGAAATCTTTTTTCTTGTCTTTTTCTTCGCATGCATATTTAAATCTCTCGTCAAGATTTCCGATGACATATGCTAAGACTGAGTACATTTACCATTATTTGACGGTAATTGCAAGAAAAGCACACAGCGAAAAGCTTCTCTTCGCAAATCGTCGGAAAGAAAAGGGCGTTTGGTCGATTGTTATGCAATATACAATCAAGTACTTACTAAATAATTTGCGAGGTAACAAAGGTAAAGGAATGGTAAGCTCAGGTAACCTGGTGACCGTTTATAAGTACGTTTGTTTCGAAACTGATGTAACGCTGTATTAAAAAATGGATGAAAGAAAAAAAAAGATCAAGTAGACTACTATTTTATTTATGAAGTTTCGAGACGGGAGCGCTTTTTTAAACATTCTCTTTGTAATTTTTATCTAATCTCGCTCAATCACCGATGAGACGAGTGCGTTGGACAAAACGATATGAGGCACTGTAAGTAGGTAAGAGTTCTCGGACTACTTTTTCCGCTCTTTTTTAATCTCTTTTTGATATATATTTATATGTATACATTTTTCATATTTATATAATTCTCTTTGTGTCTTTTTCTCTCTCTTCTCTTTCACTTTACACCTGTTTCTCTTTCTCTCGCTTTCTCTATCTTTCTCCTTTTTGTCTTTAATACGTCTACATATCTACTACTTCAGTACACACACACACATACACATATACACAAACACATGGTCACCATACAACTCAATTACTTCCCCTTTTCTATCAAATCCGTCCCAACATTGACACGATTAAAGAAAACTCATACACATGATTGGTTTCAGGAAATATACGCTCACGGTCGAATTTCGAATATTACTAACATACTTTTCTCTGTCAATATCTAGGGGTGTACCGTCAAAGAGCCCAACGCTGACGCACAGTCCTACAATGTACGGTGATGCGCTTAATGCCAACCTGCAGGTAACTATTAATAATTAATTTCTAAAACGCGAAAATCTTCATGAACTTTTACATTTTACTGTTTAGTCGAGTGATTCGATATGCATTAAAATGAATCAGTGTCATAACGAGATTGATAATTGAATAGACGTGTTGTTTATATTACGTGTTGTATAATATGTACTGTCTAATTAAGTGTTCTCTTAGAAAGAATCGCTGACAACTTACGAGCTCCTACAGTCTATTAATGTTCTTTGACAAATTGTCATAGCAAATGGCTGCATCAAGTAGAAGTTTTAGTCATTACTGTATAGTCAATAATAGATAAGAAGCGATAAACAATTGTTCTTTCTCGAAGTAACTGACGCGTAGTATCTAATTGTAAGTGAGATTAGCAATCTGGTATTAGATCAATAATAACTAACCATCTAATGCAATTTGAGTATTTCCAGGCACTCGGGGAGTCTAACATGGGTTTCTTGAATCCGATGTGCACGTCAACAGCGACAAGTCCTGATAAGGAACATGTGTTACCTCATAGTGACTTAATGTAAGTGACGTTCATTAAGCGCGTTATTCATTCATCTTCGAATGTTCACAGTATATTTTATCAAATATTGACCAAAGTGTTATTCGAATTGTCGTGATAACTCTTTTGCGTTACAAATCTGCATTCGTGCCTCTATATTTTCGGAATGTTTTTGTTTCAGCTTGTAATAATATTGCCGAAACATGCCTAGAATCTTTCATTTATCCGACATCGCGAAATTTATTTTACTCACGGACGTGTTTACGATCGGACGATTTATACGATTCATCCCGGGCTACATATCGCGCGCGGTACAATAAACCGTGAAAATGCCCCTGCCTTCGCGACTCCTCCGCAAAACACAAACTATCCGTTGCAGCTTGACAAACCGCATGAAACCGCGACAATGAAACAATACCGGAAAAGCGAAATCGTTATTCCCCCGTTGGCCGTGTCGCTAAAAAAAATATACCGCCGTGTCCGCGTCGCGCTCTATGAAATATATATCCCGACACACCGGCAGACGTGCGCGCGGCGCTTTCGCAAGTTTTCCACTCATAAGCGTACACAACGCGTTCGCGCGTGTCGTCGATTCAACAGGTCGCCGCTGGATGAACCGGCCGTGCACATAAAGCAGGAGAGCCAGAGTCCGGAAGGAGGGAAGCACACGAGATTAATAAAGCGCGAGCTGCCGGACGGCCCTATGGAGCAGGAGACGGAGGAGGATCAGGCGGACGAGAGAGAATACTCGGAGAGCCACGGCCACGACTCCGGCCAGGACGAGGATATAGCGGAGGACCTGTCGATGGCGCCCGACATAATGATCCCGGAGGACCAGGTCGAGGCGTAGTACCGCTTCGTCGCGATGAACCGATAAAAACTAGATGTATACATGGTGTCCCGTTTGTCCGGTCACGCGAAGAGAGGAGCCCCTTCTACGTTGACCAGGGTAGAGTAGAGAAACGGAAGTAAAGAGCGGAAGAGAGAGTGACGGGGAGCGAGTAACGGAAGCAGAGATTCCAAGAGGACGATGAAGGCCCTCCAGGACCACCCACCCCCTCCACACTCCTCCTTCGAGTACGAGTCCCCCCTCAACGTATCATATCTGTGCCGCGACGTTCCAATGGCGGCTTTAAGGTAACGAAAAGAAGCCAATCGAATTTGTGAAAGGACACTGTCGGTTAAACGACGACGGTGGCGAGCGGTACCACCGGTCGACGATGTCAGGCGATGTCGACGTCCGACGCCGGTAGCGTCGTGAACGGCGATATTCGGGAGCGATCCTTCGATCCATATCCTTACTCAAGCAATTGCGAACAACGATGTATTATTTTATTTTCCTCTCGATCTTTTTTCCGTTCCGGAGCCGCGGTTATATCTAATAGGCACATATACATAAATATATACATATATCTTTCTCTCTCTATCTCTCTCTCGTGTACATTGCATTAGAAATTAATGTAGCGACGGTAGGGCACCGCGCAACGGCGCGCCTTGCGGTCGGCGCGCCTTACCGGGCGCCCCGGAAACGCGACGGGAAGTATACCCTTCGCCGGAGGAACCGATATGCGGCTTCGCGATTATGCATTTCGTGCTGGCATGCATGCGTAGACAAAACATATGACGGTGGCCGGCAGCTCTAGAAAGTCTTTCTTTGCGTTACGTTGCTAGTCGAACTGATACCAACGTAACTTTATCACAACCCAGATAACATGCATGTCTAAAAGATATCTTAAAGACGCTTTATGCAACTTCATGTTGCATAAGACATCTTTAAGATATCCTTTCGACGTCTTTTAGACATACATGTTATCTGGGAAACCATTGAAAATATACATATACACCATATGTATGCGCGAAACAGTTTCTACACACTATACACATATACGATACGATACACTTTGTGTTTC
This sequence comes from Aphaenogaster rudis, assembly GCA_003063815.1. Lineage (NCBI taxonomy): Eukaryota > Metazoa > Arthropoda > Insecta > Hymenoptera > Formicidae > Aphaenogaster > Aphaenogaster rudis. The sequence continues at coordinate 485,863 of NJRL01000133.1, forward strand.
AAGAAAGTCAAATTGTTTTTATTTCAATCACGAAGGTGATAATTTACGTGATTCCACGAGAACGTCGCGCAACGCGAAGCAACGAACGTGCCACGTTCGTCGGTATGTTCGACCATTCGGATTTTTCGACAAAAAAGGAAACATCGCCAAGAAATGACGCGCGGTTCCGCCGGAGAAGTGAATCGATCAGACAGATTGAATCTAGGAAATAAATCGATGAAGCCGTGGTGATGGTGGTGGTGGTGGGTACGTACGGGAGCGACTGAGTTTAGTCTTTAAGGCGTTCGCCCAGCGAACGAAGAGCAATGTGTTATTCTCGCGATTAAGCGGGTCCTCCTACCCCTCGAAGAGGCCTCCCCCGGTATCAGACACACACACACACACACACACACACACACACACACACACACACACACACACACACACACACACACACACATACAAGTTAAACTAAGAATCGCATCCGTGACGAGACCGGATGCGTCCCGGCGTACCCGTCCGCTACACTTGGTAGCACTCTGTATAGTCTAGCGAAGTTGATCGTAAGTAGTTTCGTATTCATTAAATGGTAATTAACGGTCGAGGAAGAAGAAGAAAAGAGGACGGTCTAGAGGCGGTCGATGTTTGTAAATGAGCGCTACGACACGCGCGCGTGCGACGATCTTTCAAATTACTTTCCGATCGAGCCGGTCAGGAATCCGCGATGCGGAACGATATTATAGGTGTACGTAGCTCCGCGAGACGATCGACGACACTCGAGCGAACGTTTTACGAACGGGGATAAGTGGGAAGATCGCTAACGCGACGTTTTATATTAACGTACGTACACGTACACCACACGGCAAACGAAATTCCAGATTTGACGCTAACATCTCGACGGTTTTTTTGTACGATATATATATGTATATTTAACTTCACCGTTTCTAAGGTATAGGATAGACTCAGCACCGTGGGCGAGATGGTGCTTTTCAAGTTCCAACGCATTGAAAGCTAGTATTTCAACGTCTTGGACAATTAACATAAAATTTCGAGTTGTTAGGTATTACGCGTTCAAGAAGATTATATTATAGTTATTAGCACTTCCTTCTGTGATACGTGACGAATATATAGTAAGACCACTATATTTAATTATATATATACATATAATTAAGGGACTTATATATATATCTATACGTTACAAGTCGTTTTTGGTTGCTAAGTCTATTGTATATCAACCAATCAATTACAGGCAGTTAATGTATGTCACGCTATTGAATCGAATGTCGAAAAAAATATTGCATAAAATTGCTGGCAAGGTATCACGTTAATGATCTCCCTACTTCTCTAAACACGAAGTCTATAAATAAATTAAAAAGGTACTATGTATGCATATATATATATATTAATACGTATACGTATCGAAATTATAAGGAATTAGATGTCGACAGCCCTTTCCATCAAACTTTTCCCCCATCCCCGTCCGATCCTAGTCCTACTATATGCACACCAATCGAGGCCAGTAGATTTCTTCTAAAGTGCGTGGTCTCTGAATCCCGAAATACAAGTATAGAAAGCGCGCTCACATCGGTACGACGAGCACTTTAAATTATTTGGAGTCTGAATAATTCGAATTTCTCTTGAGCCGTCAGTATTTTTTTTTTTTGGTTTGCGTATGTATTTAACGATGAATATTTGTCGAGCTTACAAGCTAGTTTAATTGCCAGGCGCCTATGTTCATTTCTGATTGATGGAGACGGGAAAGCGTAGTGTTATATATTTTATTAGATCATAACGAGACATTATGTGCAATTTGAAAAATTATTTGCAGGGAATTTGAACTGCGCAAAGTTACCTTGTACCGCAAAATATTTAATTTGTAGTTAAATAGCATAACTTCGCAGTCGAATATACCGTGGGATTTAAAAAAAAATAAGTTTGAAAGGTCTTATGCTTCCACGTTCGTTCGATATCTGTTATCACAGTTGTCCAATCTTAATTTCAGTAATTACAGTTTGTAATTACAGTTGTAACAATTCTAATTTTATTGATGTTATTGCTCATGGCAATAATGGATATTAATGTTTCAGTGCACTTATTCTGTAAGTAGAATGCGGAAGTTTGTGAAATTTTAGATGTCTCTTTTTGATAAGATGCGTTTTAAGAAGGTAACAACACGCGAAATTGTTTTCTATGCGTCGTCTCTTAAACTCTAAACAATATCTTTCTTTTTACTAATATTGTTGTGAAGCAAACAACGCATCTCGGACCACAATTAGTTTGTATCTCGCAGTAGAAACCCACGAACTTTCGCAGTCTAGTTATAAGATACATGCAAAAATAATGTTAAATTTTATAATGAATGAATTATACTTTGTCTTTGTTTGTCAGTCTAAGCAGACGTCTTTCTCTCATTTCGGAGAACTGGACTATAATAACGCGAATATACGAATTAGAATATTTCAGTAAACAATCAAATAAAAATAAGAAGGTACAATATTATTGATATGATATAAATAATATGAATTTTATATTTGAATTTGAAATTTTCGACAGTCAAATTGATTAAACGTACACACGTACAGTTTGAGTAAATCTTTTCTATAAGCTGTTTGCAATATTATCACGGCTTTTCATTGCATTTTATTTATAATGCAGAGCATCAAATAACGTCACTTGTTAAAATTTAAGCGTTAAATATTAAAGAAACGTTTCTTTGTTTTTACAATTACGATTAACATTTGCCGAACATTGACAAAGTAAAATATTGCAGAATTGCGTAACGTTTTGCGTTTCAAGTTATTTCAAGTAATTTCAAACGGCCCAAACTTTAATTAACAAGACATACATATCTGCGTTGTGGGGCTTGACAGATTTGTCGCTGAATAATTTAAAATGCGAAATTGATATTTGCATGTACTTGTCCTGAGTGTAAATCTCTGCAGGGTTAAGGAATAATTAAATCACACGCGCATAGAAGGAAAGAAACAGGTGAGAAAGTGTAAAGAGCGAGAGAGAATGCGAAGTGTGTATGCGTATGTCTGCAGTTTTGTGCGAGGGTGCCGTAAAAAAAAAAAAAAGAAACATTCGGCAGTCACCTGGTTCACCGACGAAATTCTGCGAGGTTCAGTGCCGTTTGGGCTTGCTTTCGCGTATGGTACTATTAATAATCTAAGTCTATATGTATTATGTATAATGAATTAAGAGAACTTGACACACACACACGCAAACACACACACACACACGTATGACATAGAAAGACTCCTCTGTAAATAATTAAACTCATCGAGGCATTAGGAATTTGCGCATACGTCATTCGCGGACGGATGATTCTGCCGATATCTGCGGCTTGTACGCGCGTATATATATACGTGTGCATGTGTGCGCATGGGTGTAATTGTGTATGCGAGTGCACGCGTTAATTACCCGTTAACCCCGTAAAGTCCCCGTCTGCATTTAATTTCGACTCTGGAAGTCTCTCCCGAAGTTTCTCGGGGAGGATATAATTCGACGGAAGACATTTTCTCGTTTTGCCGGGTGAACACGTTCGTCACGTCGCGGGGAAGAGCGGGGCCTGACGACCGGATAATTTATAATTGATAAATCGGTTAAATTGATCGATCAAGCGCCGCGTGACGTTTTTGGGCGGGCTCGCGTTATCTGCTGCTGAATCTTTTGTATTATGACAATGTTACACACGTACCCACAGATGCTTTATTATTAATGTTTTCCTTTTCCTTTTTTTTTTGTTATGTTTGTTGATGAGGGCAATTTGGATTTATGTACGCGGGCATTGCGATCGATTAGTGCGCATTCGGGCGAAAGATTATTTCGTTATTTTGCTTACACAATGCTGTAGAAATTATAGCTTTCAATTCGTGCCGCGTAGAAACTTTGCAAAACGCTCGAAAAATAATTGCCGATAACGAACCCGATAATCAATCACCGATGCATTACCTGGCATTTTATTGCTTTGCTTTGATGGAAACGACGGTGGTTCTGTGCAGTCATATCAGATAGATCGAAAAATCCAACATGAACAGTGCCAAATCGATGCTAATGTTTATTTCTTTAATAAAAAAGCCAAGATAGCCGGATCACAAAATGTTCGTACGGATCCCGAAGAAAAAATTACCTGTTAATTTTAAACCATTTTTTTTAGATTTTTCATCTTTCGCTATGAAGCTGTTAGAGAAATTCAGTACAGCGCGTCGACATAATAAAATGACAATTTGTCGTATTTTATGGAATAAGTAATTGTTATACGTTGATTAATGAATATATTGCAATTTCAATATATTATATATCTGTGATCGAGATGGATATGTTCATGATAAATTTTATCGCGTTCCGCTCAATATTCTTACGAGTGTGTACGTAACACATCGTAAGGATTCTCGTTAAATGAAGTATTCCCTCGCAAGCAAATCAAACGTATTAGAAGGACGTACAAACAAATATGTTTTTAATGTAAAATAATGTATTTATAATCTCTGGCAAAATTGTAGAAGATGATTTTCTACGTATTTCTCGTTTTTTTTTCCTTATATAATTTAAAGTAATTCGCAAGGAAACAAACAAGGAGGTTGTTATCGCAATTCGAGCTCGCGCAAAGAAGTAAATTCAAAGAAGTAAATGAAGAATGACCGTATAATCGATCGAATAGGATACCGCCGGCATAAATTGACAATGATTGCATTCTCCTAGAACGTTTATTGTCTGGATTACTTTGTTAAGTATTTGTATGATAAGTTGCCTTGTAAAAATGTACCGATTTTACTAAGAAATTAAATGTGTTACTGAAAGAAAACCATGCACGATTTCTCTTCAATTGTTCTTATCAACCTCCGGTCTTTACGTCGAGAATGGTAATGGACGGAGCGTAGAAATAGCCGATTAAGTAGTATAATTGTAAGTACCGATGAATTATAATTTTCACCGTACTTTCTTTGGATAAGACTGACATCGTTTGTATAATGCTTGATAATCCCGTTAGACGTATCGAGATTTATATACGTAAATTAATGTACCTAGGGAAATATATATGTCTAGCTCGCAGGAAGCACTTATATCATACTGTAAATAGTGAATTTACGGAATCGCATTTTCTAGTTCGACATAAGCGTTAGTATTAAGATTTTAGCTGATATAGAATTATCTTGAAAGAATATACTTATATATAAATATATATATATATATATAAAATAAAAACTGCGACGTATATAAAACACAAGAATTCTAAGCTCTTTAAAAATTCTGTTTTCAAATTCCCTGTTAACGCATTTAATAAAGGAATCCTAAATACTTCTTGCTACTTGTTATCATCTTTGGATATGATTCTTTTTATGTCTTCATCATTCTCGTAAAGTAATATTCAATATCGATCTGTAATTTTCATATACTTCTACCTTTGACCACAATTAGCACAGTTAGCCACCTAACTCTGAATTTTATTTATATCATGCAATCAGTGATATTCAAACTGAATGGAATATCATTTATTATATATCGAACTGAAAGCCATATTTTCAGCGCTAAATGAAGAATATGAATACGGGTCATAATATTTAAACCAGGCATAATTTATTCATGCAATGAATATTCTAACGAATGTTGTAAAAACGTCATAAAATCGTGCTAAATCAAATAGTAAAAGATTTAACAACAAGAACGGGGTAACCAAAAACTTTATCTACAGTTGGAATAATTTCATCCATAGTTGATAATGTAACATGCTATTATTATTAATCGTAAATTTAAAAAAATCTTATATTAACTACAAGCAACATATAGCGAAACTTTCGTAAATCTTTAACATTTACGGTTTTATTTCCGCTAAAATGCAATATATAATAATTTTGTCATTATCAATAAATTTGTTAAATCCAAACAAAAACCGATTATTCAAATTGAATGTTTTAATTTAGATATAATATTAATTTTATAATTTACAATTATTTTGATATTTTTATACATATTATACAGTAATATTTTCTGTTTTTATATAATTGTTTTTTAAATTAGTACCAGCCGTTTTACATTATTGCTTCTCATTTTTTGATGGCAAGATTTCTATAAATGATTTGCATATCTGCCTATATATATTACTGCTAAAATAATCTTTTTTATTTGTTAAAGTCATTTACATAAAACTAAATTGTTTAATATATAACGCATTTATTACTAAATACGTTGAAATTCCATTCACAAATTAAATTAAATGGAGTATTTTGTTGTAAAAATAATTACAAGTTTATAATTACAGAATCGTAGTTAACATTCAGAGTTGACTGAAAGCTGGATCAGTACTACAATATATAATTCTCAAATTTTAAGCGAGCTATAAATGTAGTTGTTAATATTGGAAGTTGATTTGTCTAATTTTTGTTTGAAAGAATAAACAGTGCACGATTACAAACAGTATGTCGCAGTACGCGATTGTCAAACTTTTCGCAGGCAGAGCAACAATGATTTTCGATATTAAGATTTATAGTAACAAAGGTATTTTCCATTCTATTCTATTTTATATCGTTACAAAACTCGTCTTTTAAATTCCTCAGTGTGTTGAATGATGAATCCTGCTTAGACGGTTACCTGCAGCTGCTATTACAGACAAGACGTTTTTCACTGCTTTAACAAGAGAATTATTAATATATATTAATTGTTGCTAAGGACGCTCATAATTTATAAATTGTTTGTTTTTTTCCATACCTGATAAAAAATGAAAATTTAGAGGCCTATCTATACTGTTGGCAATTAGAAAAAAATTCGTCAGAATGTTAAACTGTGAATTTGTCACTTATCCGTTGTCCTTCTGACTATCTATATCCCGTAAGTGATTAGATAATAGTTCCCACTTCGATGCCCATGGAGGTTTGTCTAATACTTGAGTGTTAACTTCTTCTATCAAGTTCATCAGACGAACGAAGAATTCGTTGAGCTTACCAGCGGTGCCGCGTCGCAGTTTGTGGAAATGTTTATCTGAAACACAAGTTTTAATGACGTCAAAAACCGTTATGCTATATTTCTATACCTGGGTTTAATAGCGACAAAAGTTGGTGTCTATGTGCCTTTTACAGACGTTACATAAAGACGCTGCGATTATCGATGCTGAAATATAAATAGGATAAAAGTGGACTGTGTGGGACAAATCGATATTTCTGGGGATCGCGATATGACGCAAATAAGGTATAGAACTGATAGATAGGACGCAATTATAGTGAGTGTCTTTAAACATCTTTAAGCAAATATTATTCTTGAAAATTATTATCTTAATAACTTTGCACTATATAATATTTATTTTATTATAGTGTTATCTAATAATATTAATTAGAAATTACAATCAATTAAAATATATACATACGTGAGGGATGAAAATAATTTTTGATCCAAATTGTTTGTTGCGTCAGTGCCGCCATTAGTCTTTTGGTAATTAAACTCTGGCTTTCAGCTGTCACAGGCCTTAAGCGAGTAACGAATCGTAAAAGATATTCTAATAAGTATCTTGTACAAACGGATAGTTTCCCAAGGCATCGTTGCGGCTTTGAACTCCACACGACAATGTAACTGAGGCTATCAACATCAAGAAGAGGATGCTTAAGACCCTCAAGCCATTCGAACAACAATGTTGATAATAACTCCAAATTAGTTTCCAATTCTAATCGCTGCCAGGCAGTACATCGATGATTCAAGTCACTCTGAAAATATATTTTTAATTTTCTTAATATTAACACTAATATACATTAAACATTATTATTTATTGTATATAACAATATATAACGTTATTAATATATTATTATATTATTACATAAAAAATATCAGCCAAATTGTTACTACATTTTATTATTTATAATTAATATTTATATAATTTACTATAATTGAATTATTATGTTATATTTTTCCAATAAACTAATTTATGCTGTCTCGCAAACTAAGCTAAAGATATTTCTATTTTTCTCTACTTTGAAATTTTGGTAATTTCTCAATTCAATATATTTAAATTAAATTTACAAGTCCATTATAAATGGTACAATAATGAATAAAAATTGCATTTTCAACACGACTAGGATTAATCTTACAATTGTGACTTGACTACTGCTTTAAAAATAGAATTATACACAATAGGTATTACACACATACTATATCCATGATGTGTACTGAATTGATTCATTCTGTCAGTAAGTAAGCATAAGTCCATGCTCACTATTCACTATTCACGATTCTAGGGCTAGTTATGAGCATAGGCACTCAAGTAATTGAACATAACTTGAAGAAACTGAATGAATGATTCTATATATATAGGTGCGATAATTATAATGTACACGCTAGAAATCACGCTAGTAATATCTAAAAACGTTTTTCTTGTACATCGATGTGTAAAATATACCTGATAATCCTGTAAACGTTTCTTTATAGGATCAGGAAGTGAGGCGCTATCTCTGATGAGCGCTTTGATAGCTTCTTCAGCAGTCACTGTTTCATAATCATTACGGGAGACGGTCCTTAAGTCCATGTGCGACTGAATCTCCTTGTAACAGTCGTTATCAAGCAGATCCTGATCATGAATACCATCGCCTAGGACATCATCCACGCAACTGTCATCCAGACCTGTCACAGTATAAAGATCCTGGTGTCAGATATATATATTGTTTTAGCGAGATATCATCGAAATAGATGTAAAATAAAAAATACCGAACAATCTACATTTGAATTTATTAATAATAATACCTGGAAACGTAAAGTCGCAGGAAGGAGTATCCGGTGACATGCAAAATACGTCGCTCAATCTTCCTATATCATCGCAGGTACCTCGGGACGATCCTTGACTACTACTGCACGCTTTGGTGGAAGCTACAATACATAACTTCTTTTTGTAATACATATGATGCTTCAAGATATATTAAATAAGTTAATTAAGAAATATGCTTGAAATGTATTAATTTTACATATTTACTTTATCTTTATCTTTAGAGTATTTAAACAGACAAAAATTAGATTTATGAATATGCATAGATATTCACATCAACCAAGATTACATTAATCAAAAGTTGTGGAGTTTCAACAAGTAATTCAATTATTTAATCAGATATTTTCAGGGACGGATGAAGGTTAATTGGATAGTATAAAATTGCTTAATTATTAAATTGCATGTACTACTTCTCACTTGAGTATTCGTAAGAGTCCGTAAGGGATTCCGCCCACGAATAGGAGTGTCGCATATTACCCTTGCCGTCACGGAATTTCTCCAATACGTGGCAGATGAACTTTTGTGTAAAAGACACGTTGGAAACCATATACGCAATCTCGGAAGGCGAATTGTCTTCCTGACAATCGCAGAGCTGTAGTATTCGCTCGCAAATAATAAAAACGATCTAAGAAATACATAAGTTAAGTAATTAATCGGGCAACATTTTGTGCATTGCATAGGCAATCTTAATAATAACAACGAAGAATTAATATATGTTGGTTTATGTGATAATGACCAATAGAAATGTAAGAAATGAATAAATTACACATTGGACAAGTCTAAAGTAAATTGAAGATATCTTCTTTATT
>NJRL01000133.1:504390-524235 GCA_003063815.1 Aphaenogaster rudis
GCTGCATAAGCATAACATAAGATCGCTGGACCAATGAGCATCTTATGTAAATCAATATGGCGACTTTATGCTGGATACTCATTGGTTTAGCGGTCTTATGTTATGCTTATGCTACGCTATGCATTTCATGTGCGATGGGCTTAAGGCCGTATCGAACCCACTAGGGAATCGGGTGCCATCACTGCCATCAACGAATACTACTACTGGAACTATAGTGATGGACGTCTGCCGAGATGAATGGTTGCTGCCACGGCGTCACCGTATGTAACGGCGGAATCATGGCTCGTCAGGTTTAGGCAGATTTAGATAAGATTGATTGAGTATTATCAAAATCGTACGAACTCCGAGTGTTTCGGCCGTATCGTCGGTGCAAGGACGAGAACGAGAGATGTCCGGCTTTGACGAGAATCCCTTCGGGGAGCCTACAATTAACGATCCCTTCTCGGTGAGTAGCGTTTACTACGTGTGTGACAGTGATAAAAGCGAAACACGCAGCCCTGCGCTCCAACATTGCTCCAACATCGCGTATCTGTCAAAATTCTCCGAAGCGTAAATCGGTCCACCCTCACCGATATTCCGCGCTTCAAAGATCAATCACGATCTGTCGAACGATTTTGTACCGATAAGAAAAACTTACAATGCTCGACCAAAGATTATTGGATGTGTCATCTTAATCTTCGACATGAATATCTGTCTGCGCATTAAATCTTCTTTTTTTATCGTCACACGAGTGATTATTACATGAGTTTATTATAAAATCTAATTTCATGAATATATGTTTTACACCATATATATTTAATAATATTACTTTGTATGCGATTTTGTGACGCTGCAATCAAGTATACCGTCCTAATATTATTTCCTTTTTTCATTTGATTAATTTAATTTTGTAATCCTGCTTTAAAGCACGATTTGAGAATAAAATGTATCTTTTTGAATAATAATTTGTTGAAATATATGTATTCCTTTGTATCATGATGAAGTATGACACAATTGCATATCTATAAAAATAATAAAGAAGAAAGATAAGATAAGCGATTCCATTAAAAGATTAAGAAGGAATATCATTGGATATGTTAACATATATAATAGGATCCAGCGATACGAAGAGCAGTAACTTCTACACCAGCTAGTAGAGGACTTGAAGATTATAATCCTTTTGCTGAACAAGGCACTCAAGGAACTACACAAGTCAGAGGGGCAGTAAATCCACCCATCTATGGTGGGGTTGGTGCGACGCAACAACCCGCTACGCTTCAACCTACTAATCAAGAAACTCCTCCTCCTGCATACGCTCGTACTCCCCAGCAAACAGTCAATGCGGCGCTTGGAAGCACTGTGTCACCTCCGTCAGATGTAAATTTATATTGAATATTTACTTCAGTACTTCTCTTGTGAAGTACACAAACCTCTCGAGATCAGATAAGAGAAATTTCAATATATTTCAGCAACGGGCAGAATCGGAATGGAAAGCCAGGGCAGAAGAAGAGTTGAGAAATACCCCGTACTACCGTTAGTATATATCATCTATGCTTTATAATTTTTAATATTAAGTATAACTGCTTTACATAATTATTTATTCGTACTTTAGCAAGACGAAATAATTGGCCGCCATTACCAGACAAGTGCTGTTTCCAACCGTGCTTTTATCAAGATATTGATGTAGAAATTCATACTGATTTCCAAAAAACAGTGAGGCAATTATATTACCTCTGGATGTGTAAGTTTAATTGTAGGCGATATTATAATTTTTGATGTTATATATATATACACATAGATATAATATATTTAATAATATTGCTTATAGTTCACGGCTGTGTCCTGCTGTTGAATGTAATGGGAGGATTTGTTTTGATGCTCTGTGACCAGGGTTTCTCAACATTCGGTCTGGCTATCTTGTATCTCATACTCTTCACTCCATTCTCCTTCATGTGCTGGTTTAGACCAGCATATAGGGCTTTCAAGTAAATCCGCTTAATATTACAGGAATCACGTGAAATATAGGAATTAGAAAAAAATCATTATTTTAATTTTTCAGGAATGACAGCTCTTTCAATTTTATGGTCTTTTTCTTCGTCTTCTTCTTTCAACTAATCGTCACCAGTATCCAGGCTATAGGTATTCCTGGTGCTGGAACTTGGTAATATATTTATATTATCATATTTTTATTGTATTTTGTGCACAATGTAATATAAGCACTTGTATGTTAATATAAATTGAATATTTTTATTTTTAGTGGCATAATCACAGCAATTAGAATGTTTGATTCAACGCCCAAAGGTATTTTCGTCGGTCTTCTCATGCTCTTCGTCACTGTTTGTTTTTTTGTTGCGGCAAGTGGTGATCTCTTACTGCTCAGTAAGGTACGGTATGAGACGCAGTAACATCTCGCCAAGTATATTTTTCGTAAAGTATATTCTTTTATGAGCGAAATGCTATAGCATATCCTTTATAGGAAAAAGAATGCTTGTCTAGAAATAAACTATTGTTCTTTTTAAAAATAATACATATAGATTAAAATAAAAAGTAAAAATTAATAGATATTGATCTCAAGAAAATTAAAATGAGATTATTTATTTTCAGATTCATCGCATTTATCGTACCTCCGATGCGAGTGTTACAAAGGCGCAGCAAGAGTTTGCTACAACATTTTTGCGAAATGAGCATGTGCAAAATGCTGCGAGCAATGTAGCGGCAAGTGCAGTTCGCACGCAGATGGCTAACGCTGGCCAACCACGTTATTAAATAATTCTACTTATTTGTGCTACAAAAACACTATGTTCTGGCTTTACATCATTCAGTAAGTGGATAGATCTCATTAGTTCCACTATTTATGGATTATACAAAACGATCATAGAAATGCAATGTATTGCAAAACTTTATTCTTACAATGAAATGCTGCAATGTACGAAAATTGTACTTCACGATCATCTTTATTCTCTGATGTACGTTGTGCTATTAACGTTAATTGTACAGTTAATATCGCAAGATATCTCGAAGCATTAACGGATATTCTAAAGAAATTTTTTGAAACCAGTATGTATTTTGTTTCTAAGTACTTTGTTTCCATAATACTTTACGTTGAAAGGAAATTATATATACTATACATATAATATTTCTATACAAGTTTGATGTATTAGTTCGTATTACCGTTTATCATGTACGTTTATTTATGAGATCTTCAAATTAGGTTACAATGATATGAGTGAACTGTTATAATCATATCAATCATCATAATTTTATTATTATATAATTGCTTATATTTACTAGCTTTCATATTTTTAGTGGCACAGTCTCATGACAATGTGATCATATTATAAGTTATGAAAGTAATTAAATTTATTCCAAGTTCACATAACTGCAAGATTCGATTTATAGAACATAATTTGATTCATATTTGTTGAATGTTAACATAAATGCTAATTTGCTTATAAATATTCACAAATAGCTTTCTTATAAACCTTGCGAAACCCTATACATTCCTATTTTTATGCAAATGTTAAATCATTTTATTATGACTGTTGTTTCATATTAAACAGCTCTTGTTTTTATTAAAACAACAAATATGTTAATAGAAAAGAAGTTGGATTTTATTGGAAGTTTTATAAATTTGTAAAATAATTTTATAATTTTTCCAATCAGCGTTAAAAATGTTATTTGTTGGAACTGAAATATACTACGGTTTATTTGTATTTCTTCACATATTATGATGATAATAAACATACATAAATACAACTAAAATTTTTAAAAATAATCTTTACAGATATAATCATGAATATTAAATATAAAATTTTTTATGCGAAATAATCAAATATGAAGTTTTTTTTATAAAGATTATTAAGTTTAATATAGACATTTATCATAGAAATATCATTAAATTAAAAATAAATAAATTGTTATTCTCGATTATAATATATTGACATGTTAATATTTATATGTATGGTTCTAATTCCTGTAAATTAAGCTTTTTGAGTAAGTCCTTTGCTGTAAAAAAACGTTATTGAAACATTAGTATCGTGTAAAAAATGCTAAATATTTTATATATACACACCTTTCAAATGATATGTTGCTATGGGATCTGTTGGAAATGGACAACCGGCATCAGAACTATTTACTATAGTAGTTCCAATTAATTCTGCTGCAGTCACAGCATCAATGATTTCTACTTTAGTTCGGTACATGAGTTTTGCGTGGCCTTCAGCTAATCTGAAAGCATTAAGACCAATGATGTTATAGATTGCTGATAATCGAAATTAAATCAGGACAAACAATATTCGAAAAAGAGAACTCTTGTCTCACTATTAGCGACTAATTAAATGTGTAATTACTTTTCTATTTTACCTGATAAGACTATCTAAGAGCCGCACTGTTGTTCTCTCAGGCCTTCTATTCGGATCTGATCTGTGATGAAGATAAGTTGCACTAAGTATCTTCTTTGCCTCTTCAGTTAGCACTGGCTTTAATGCACGTACATGTGCGAAATATTCACAGAGAGTTTCTTCTGACCATAAGCCCGTTAAATTCAAAAGATTCATATACGTTTCAGAATATCTGTAATAGTATTTCGTGTTTTATTACTGTGAGCGAGTTTGTCTGTAAAAGAGAGAAATACGGTATTATTACGAATTGTTTTCTTCGTCTTCACAGGCAGCTTTCAAAATGTGACTCGACGTCATTTTGTCCCACTCGGGATTTCTAGTATCTCTCAGAAGAAGGATCAAATCGAAGCGCGATAAAAGAGGATTTCCTAAACAAGTTTTCCATTCTTCGCCCTTAAAACATCCGCCGTCCGGGTTGATGGCCGCAATAACGGAACAGCGGCTGTTTAATGTGCTTACCATACCGGCTTTGGCGATGGAAATTGTTTGCTGTTCCATTGCTTCGTGTACAGAGGTTCTATCATGCGAACTCATTGTTGTGAACTCATCCACGCAACATATACCTCCATCTGCGAGCACTAAAGCTCCGGCTTCTAAATGCCAACCATCCGAATCCTATAATGTATCTCTTATAGATTTCTCTCTCTTTCTCACACTTACTTACAAAATGATTGCTTAACTGAAAACAATGAATGAAAATAAAGTATTCAACATGCACTAACTTTGACAGCAGCTGCTGTAAGTCCAGCGGCAGTACTTCCAACACCGGTTGTAAAGACAGACCGTGTAGTCAGTCGAGATGCAAAACGAAGCAATTGCGATTTGCCAGTGCCAGGATCTCCGACCAGAAGAAGATGAGGCTCACCTCTTACACGCATTCCCGTTTCATTAGTTTTTGCCACACCACTGCACATAACAACGGCCAACGCTAATTTCGCAATATACATCCCATATAACTGTAAATGATCAAAGGAGAAATAGGATGTGTTACGTTTATTAAAATGTTTTTAATAATATTAAATATTAAATATTATTGTGTAATATTTAAGAATATTAAATATACTTGTGGGCAAATAGAGGCGAGAATCTTGTCTCTGCCTGATAACGCATTATCTCGATAATGGTCCCAATACGCTGTAAAAGTATCTTTTATTTCTGCTGTAGAGAATGTTGTTTCTAAGATTTTCTTGCGTACAGAAATGCAATTTGCCATCAGGAACGTCGTAGCTTCCGCGCGATTGCCAACCTTCAGTTTACCCCATTTTCGTATAATTACTCCACTACAAATATTTTTATATTTATAGTTGAAGCTAATTGTTAGATCAAGTGTTATGATTTTGATAATTATAATATTAATATTTATTTTTACATTACATTAATTATAGAATATAGATACATATAGAATACAAAAATATATAATTTATGAACCTGACATCTACATTATCTCCAGGTTTACATTTGTCAACAAGATCATCCAACAAAACTACTTGCAAACCCACTGAATAGCAACTCCTTGTATCTATTTTACATTTATCCTGTATACAATATGTTGCTTAAATAGAGAACATGATATATAATTGTAATAGTCAAACAAATTTCTTCCTCTGTACCTGAATTTTTATTTCTTGGTAATCAGAACAATCATCTTGTTCCAAAGATGTTGAAGCTGTCAATTTTTCAGAACGACATGATTCACAATGTTTGATATCTCTAAATAATTGTTTTTCCCATTCTAACTATAAGAAAAAAATTAAGACTAATCGTGTATATATATATATATATATATATATATATTTATATTTATTTATATTAGCTTTAAACTATTTGTTGTTTTTTTACTAAACATGAAGTTTACCTACTTTGACTATATTAATATGTTTGCATTTTTTACAAACAAAACGTTTTTTCAATTTCATAACTGTGGGCTGAGACATGCGTACCACAATTCCAGATGTTAAAATTAGCTCACCAATTTGACCTACATCGATTTTTATTGGTACCGTAGTAATTCGAATGTGAACCTATTATTAATATTTATTATATAATAAATATTTTATTTTATAAATAAATATTTTATTATATAATAAAATAAGATCCAGATATATATACAGGTATATTAATATTTATTGACTAACAACATATAGAAGTTATATCTATATGTCTATTTAAATATTTACAATAATGTAATACATTTTCAATTAATATGTATATTATGTAAAAAATAAATTAAGTAAAATATAGATATCACTTTTTAATTGGCATAGCCTTAAATCTAGATTTATTCAATACCAAGATAAAAATAATCGCTTTTAAGTAATATGCTTTTAAATAATTCACATGCAATAGTAATTAATAAATTAAAGACTCATACTCTAGTCTTTACTATTTGCCCAGCTTTACATAGTTGTTCCTGTGCTTTTACTGCTGCCTCATTACATAGTGGTAAATAGTATCTAGGATGGTGTAAGATTTTCTGTGCACTCTCTGCATCAGTTTCGAATAATAATACAAAACTAAAAAATTGTTGACATACGATAAGAACACTCTTATAGGATTATCATAATTTATCAAATTTTATCGATACATTTAAAAGAGATTTACGTAGGCAATCTTTAATGAAATATATTATTATACATCTCTTAACCTAGAAAATGCTTGTAGACTTACTTTACGTATATTGAGTAGAATAAATGATCCTCTGTAGCATTTAATATGTCTTCCAAATCTTTCGTGTGGTACTTCAAAAGATAGTCTTGAAGCATGTTGATAGTTTACGGTAAAATATCACTGATCTTTAATCCGAAAATATATTCTAAGGCACAACACAAATAACACGTGGTTATCTTCCCGCCAAACTCAGGTGAAGTTGGTTACCAACTGAACAGTTGCGATGCGAGTTGCGACCATCATCATCATCACAGACTCCCCACCACAAATTTCTTCAGGATCCATCGAATTTATAGGACTAAAGTATACTGAAGTTAGGGTTGTCGCACACAAAAGGCGATTTTTGGCGATCATTTGGTATGGTTTAGTACATATATCAAAGCTATCGGTGGTTGCTATTGGTGCTGGTGCAGTTTGGTACACTTTGGTTCCTTATACCAGAGTCACGCCAAAAATCGCCTATTATGACATATTGCACCTGCGTGAAGTTAGCAGCCCATTTTTGAAATTTTAAAATTCTAAAAGTTGATCCAGGTTGTAGACTTGTTCTAAATTGTTGTCAGAAGATTAAATTTATATAATAAAAATTTTCGCGGAAAATTAAAAAAAAAACAATTTTTTGACCTGGCGCCTCATTTTTCGAAAATCGAATAAGGTCAAGTTCTAGGTTGTTCTAGTTGTTCTAAACAATGTTCCAAAGTATTAGTTTGATTGGTCAAAAACATGGTTGCATATGCATATAGCATAAGCCCATCTGGAGGTCCTGTGTTGTTCTAGTAAATAAATAAAATATAAATGCGAGGTCCGAAACATCAGAATTACTTCAGTAATTAGGATAAAACAGAAAATTAAATGCTCATAACAATTAATATATTCATAACTATTGATAATATATTCATAATCTATTGATAAATAAAAGCCAAGATTATATTTTTATCAATTATAGTTTAATATTATAATTAATTTAATAATGTGTCATTTGTGTATTTATTTATTTGGTATTAATTTCCTAGTTTAGCTTCTTTTGTAGACGGAATTTGTATTCCCCACGGCCCGTACCACTTATTTCGATAAAAATATCACGCCTGGCACGCGGCGGTGATTGTCTGCTAAAACGCCATCAATGCCGCAGATTCGTCAGCCGTCAGTTAAATGCTTGAAATTCCATTTGAGCCGGAAACCGTTCTCGCGCCACGCTCCGAGGGTTTGGTCACAGTTTCGGTTACTTTTCGCCAAACCACATTGACGGCCTCCATTAATCGATCCTCGTATGTTTCGACCGTCTATCCATCCCATAATTCCGCGTCGCGGTTTCGTGCGGGACTCTGCGGCGAAACTTCTTCCGCAACATCGGAAACCTTTTCTGCTCCTAATTTTCGCTGTCGAGGGTGGTATACACGGGGTGCATATCCGATAGGTGCATTGGGGAATAAATGTTGTCGAATATGAACGCCCCTGCCGAATAGATATTCCGTGCTCCTGAATATATATTTCAGTTACGATGAAATCGGATTTTTCGCTCGTTCAAACAGCGGCAAAGCAAACGGAAATCGATGAAAATATACACGGCAGAGATAATAGTATCCGGTGGAAGAGTTTCCCGCTCGATATTTCTGTAATTTTTTTTACACCGAGTGTTATTTTTTCTCTTTATTTTTTGCTTATTATTTGTATGAAAGTATAATTATTTGTAGAGAGGCCGATGGTTTCCTAAATATTTATCACATGTAAATTTTTCCTCTCGTCTGATGAAATGCGACGTAAGGAGAAAATGTAGTTGAAGTTCGGAGCGTTCTTGAGCGAAAATTAAAATGCGTTTTGCACCAAAATGTACAAGTGCGAGGACGATCTCTAATAGCGTTTTTCACTGGGAGAACTAGTGCGCACTGAGTGCGCACTAAGGCTTGTTCTTAATCAATTTTGATACTTACAAATCATCGATCTTAAATATTTCTTGAAATATTTCTCAGTAAAATAATCTGTACATCATCCATACAGATTGTTTTATTAGTTAAAAGGTTTTTGAACGTGATTTAAGCGATCTTAAATATAATAACAGATTATAAACAAGCCTTAGTGCGCACTCAGTGCGCACCAGTTCTCCCAGTGAAAAACGCTATAAGATACCTGAAAGTAAAAAAAAATAGTTTATTGAGATTTGTGGTCCGGAAGTGCTCCGTTCGACCGGAAGTAGCTGCTACAAACTATTTCTTTTTTACTTTCAGGGATCTAAGAGATTGTCCTCGCACTTGTACATTTTGGTACAAAACGCAGGAAGGACCAATAAGAATTTATAATCACATATATGCAAGTACGGGCTGCTACTTTCCGCTGAACGGAGCACTTCCGGACCTCGAGTCTCAATAAACTATTTTTTTTTACGTTCAGGGATCTTAGAGATTGTCTTCGCACTTGTACATTTTGGTACAAAACGCATTTTAATTTTCGCTCCAAGAACGCTTCGAACTTCAACTACATTGGAGAAATGGATAAATATTTAATGTTATTAAGGATGCATTGGACTTATCTTCAAAATAGTACGAAGTCAATACAAATTTGTGAGATTGTTCTTTTAGTCTTCCTGATGTGCTGCAAAAATTTTTTAACGAATCCACTAAACGGTTGCTGAGTTATAACGATTTTAATTTTCACTGATTTTACATTCTCTCTCTCTCTCTCTCTCTCTCTCTCTCTCTCTCTCTCTCTCTCTCTCTCTCTCTCTTTCTTATGGAAAGAGACGATTTTGACGGATAAAAGCTGAAAAAATGTTGAAGAAATAATACCAATGTTTTCAATTTTTTTGTACATCTAGTATATGGATAGATGAAAATATCTGCCAAGTTTTAATTGTTTTCACTACACCGTTTTAAAGAAATAAATTATAACTTAAGAAAATTGGCATTTTCACTGTCAAAAGTTTAAGCTTATAAATGAAAAAAACTGCAAATAATGCTGGAAATACCTTTCTAGGAGTAAAAATAAGATTCCAACTATCGTTCGAGTTCCTTACATCTAGATTTATTATGCGTAAGGCGTAGATATTCAAGTATTTCAAATTTCATGCACTTTTGTCTAAAATTGTATCTCCGATACATCCTTAACTATTTAATGTATAATAAGGTAAAATATTTTTTTATTAACTGCAGATTATATAACTCTTTCGCTTTCTTATATTTTTAATTGCACAAATTCACGTTACTTATGTATTGTCCTCTTCGTGAACAAAATCCTTTATATTCAGCGAAAAAGACTGCAAACCGAAACAAAGCGTCCGTTAATCAGCATTTTAACGATATCCGATTTAGGATAACATAGCGCGGCGTAATTCATCTTTTTATTTGTCGATTCTCATCCGGCACTATTTCTTCTCCGGGTCTGATACCCGGAGGGGTTTGATTTAAATTGGAGCACGCCGGCATTTCAAGTGGGGATAATGTATATTAAATATATGACGTCTGTATTGGTTTTACGATGTCATTAGTAACGATTCCCTTTACGACCTGTTTCTGAGTTATAAATTACTGGTCGGATACACGATGGTGGAGAGAAACAGTGTAATTAGCGTTACTGTACGCGCGTACCGGATATATATGCCGAGGTATAATTGGTCTGCACACGATCACACACAAAACTTGCCTCATCCATTTTGTACTCTAACGTCGCGAGCATAAGTCTTGTGATCTCGTGGATCTTCAAAGCGGCTTCGTTTAAATTTATCCTTTACTGTCCATTTCCGTGTATTTACTGTTGTATACAGACATTAGGCAATTATAATATTACATTATTAGAGAAATCACGTATTTATTTTAACGGCGTATAATCAGAATACACAAAAATTGTAGGAATAAAATGCAATATAAATTCATGATAAATACTTTTGTATTATCGCAGTACTTCATTCAATATGATATTGTTTTAAACCATCGACGAAGTTGTGGCGTATGTATGTGTCGCTTTAAGAGCAGGTATAGTGATACATCTCGGTCGTATGAAATAACGTAATCCAAAATCTTTTGGCACGGAATCGTGAAATAGTATTGACATGTAACGTAATTTTTCTTTGGATCTGCACAAAAAATCTGCAACTATAAGTTTAGCATAAAAATCTCTATTTCAAATAAATTCAACACAGCTAAAATAAGTACTGTTTCAAACAATTATACGATGGAAAAGTAACGAGACATATAAATAATAAATTCGTACAATTTAAAAAGCGTACTATCATAGTAAGATTTATAATATATCGAATTAATAGGGGCAGTATTACAGCTTCAATTCTTATAACGCATATTTCTTCGCAAGAGCGCAGGAGGTGATCGTTCTTTTTGATTCTTCGATGTTAACGATATATCTGATTTGTGGAGAAACGTCATTCGGATAAAAGTAAACGATAAACTTGTAACGGGACGGAAATCATTCCCCATTGAAATTCTTCACCTTGCGTCAACAATAATCTCGGTGTCGTTCGATCGACGGACGCCTATTCTCGTACATGTTTCGCTCGAAACGCAAATTTTCGCTGCATTCGATCGAACGGTAGTGTGGTAAATCGCTGGAGTTTAAGTCATACGTATACCATACATTTCCTGTAAGCACAATTCTGTATAAGTTGTCAGCCGCAGGCAGCAGCTGGTGGCTTCCAAGTGAAATTATAGAAAGTTGAATGCCATCGGTATGTCCGGGAATATCACGTTCTCCCTCGAACCATTAACACCACGGTTATTTGTCCATTGATGCATCCACCGGCGTTGGTTGACACGAAAATGCGAAATGATAGATAAAATAATTCTAAAAAAATACATAAAAATATATCGTATAGAATATATCCTCGAATGTTTAATGAAGTAGAAAGTCTTAACTAATCTGCAATTCAAAATTTAACTATACATATTTTTTATTAAAATTTAGCTGTATGTATATTTTATCTTTTTATTTTTTTTGTGGTTAATATATTTCCAATAAATGTTAATTATGGGAATTTTTGTTGCTCATACAGTATTCAGTTTTAAATTAATATCCTTTTACTCTCATCGTCAAGTTTTCGCTTTATATCATTTTGGCATCGGTTTCGCGCGTAACTCATATAATTATTGGACTGTATATGTGTAATTTCATGTGTAATTTCAATATAATGTCAATATAATCATTTTGAAAAATATTATTTACGCGTTATAGGGGAAATATATGGTTATGAATATTTTAAAATTTAACTTGTTTTTCTCTTTCTCTTAATGTTTAATTTATTAATATATTAGCTACATGCGAATATGATTCTACATTAATTTTACTGATTTTTATATATAAATATATGTAATATTTGTTTTTTAAACGAAATATGGTTTCTTTCTAATAAACTAATGTATTGTATTAAGTTATAATACGTGCGACAATTAATTCTAAATACAATGATAGAACAGTAGTAAATATCATCTTTCGCTTATAAATTAAATTAAATATGCTACTGAATGACAAATTTATTCTGGCAAACAAACAGCAAATTTTTCAAAATAAGAATAACGTATATAAAATTTGAACAGAATATTAAATTTTACATTTGTGGTATATTTATTCTCTGTTCTCTGAAATTGTTAATTTACGTGCTTTTATTAAAATGTTTTAGCCAAATTAAAAATATTATTCGGAAAATGAACTTTCGAATGGTATTTTTTATTCTCTTTACTATGCTTTCTTATTTATTTCATAGAAGAGTAAAATTGTAAGTGAACAAGCTAATATTTAATTTAATTTCACCCAATAATTATTATTTTGTAATAATTAATGATTTGGTTTTATATTTATGTATATATTTAAATAACGTAATCTAATTTATTGTGCTCGAGAAGTTAAGCATAAAGCATATTCGTTTTTATATTCAAAATTCATGTCTTATTTTGTGTATATGTATATAATAAAATTCCATGTAATAAAGTACTAAGTACTACTAAATATTAAATAATATAATAAATAAAGCACTACTAAATGTTCAATTTTTCTTTCTATAAGCACGATAATCATATAAAATGTAACGATATTCTTATAAAATGTAAATACCTCTTTGCTTCCTTAAAAATTGTGGATTTAAAATTTGTCGTTGATCAGTTACCGTAAATCATGTCGAAAACAATCATAAAATATCTTCATTATATACAGTTTTCTAATGAAAAAAAATACCTATCTCGAAACTTCTTCTTCATTAATATACATTCTTCTTCGAAATTGCTTACGTAATCGTAAAAGAATTGTCGGCAATTCTATTTGATAGTGTACCAACAACAATTTTAATGGAGATTCCGATGTATCCAAAATTCTTTAGACGTTTTTGCCGTATTGTCATTGTAAAGCATTCAAGATTCTTTAATATAGCCGTGCATGTGTATGGGGTATTTTCAAAGACGGCGCAACAACGGATAGACAATTTTTTTTCATTCACCTTCAGCATGCGAGGTATTTTATTATCCACTCACTATTCTATCGAGAGGCACAGAAAGCTATGTGATCCGAACGGAAAGAAATATCTCGAACGAACATTGGTGGAGGAGCAAAGGCGGGACGTCTTGTCCAGCAAGGGATTCCACGTCCTGCCGAGTCCTATCCTTTAATAATACATCTCAGAACCGTTAATCACACCGATGAAATATAATTTAATACCTCAACGACCGAGGGACGACCACTAAAAATGACGAACGGCCGGGAAACACGCGGCAAACGTGCCACCTACAAGCGATCTCCGCGCGCCACCCCGGACGTGCAATAACGATAAAGGGTTGGGTATTCCTGAACGACCCTTCTGCTATGGGCACTCGTGAAAGGCGTGTGTGGGCTGTACATTACATTCGTCCACTCGGCCGCACTCAATAGCCTCCCAATTCGCTGGAATCCTTCGTATATGGAGCGTCCGAGTGGTCCTCTACCTCTGCAAATAGTAGTGGGACCAATCCTGGTACTTACGAATATAATATATATATTCAATCAATGAGATGTCTACGCGTCGTTCTAGCGGTCATTGATACGACAAAATGTATATTAGTCGCGTGAAAATACATGCGACTGGAAAAGAGATTAAAATCGAATATAAACTTCAATTACTTGGCACTTGCAATAAAGTTAATATTTATGATAATTCTTTAATAACTGATCGTCACTTTCCAATATGCTTTTAGAATGGCACTAATTTTTTTATATTAATCAATAAGCATATAAATTACCGAAATTATTTTCTAAATATTTTAATAAATTATTTATAATATTATACATCATTTCGGTTTACAATCGCTTTGTTAAATTAAAAATTAAAAATATTCTGGATTAGAAAGATTATATTAATTGGATACACATCTATGTGAATCCTGGGCCGCGTGTATCAATTTAAATATATATATACACACACATTTCCTATTTATTACCATTTATATGTAAACCGAGAATACTTTGCATTGATTACACATATTTTATGAAAGTTAGGTACAAGATAATAATATGGCATCATGGGACCGATAACAAAAATCCGTGCGACAGTTAAATAAAGGGTTAACGTAGAGGCACGAAATGGCAATAATGACAAGGAAATTTAAACTTTATTTTTTCATCTGATTGAAATGATGTAATTCCGTCTTTTATAATAGTACAGCTTTAAAGTTTCGAGTCCCGAAGATATTTTTCAAAAGTTTCATTCCCTTCTTAGCAACGAGGACTCTCAGGAGAGGCCATGGTCACATAGATATCGATTATATTGATCCGGAGAGGACGATCCAGTTACTCGACGAAGAAGTCTTCGTTATTGCCGGCATTCGTACTGATGAGGTCCGCTCAAGCATGTTCTTTTCGACCTTTATGCGACACTCGTGGGAGCAGATGCTGTTGCCGAGGACCGAATCGAGATGATGTTTGTAACAATGACGGCAATTTCGGTGGACAAAGGTACTCCTGACGATTTGATCCGCGTGATTTGGCAATGATCCCGGAACTTGCTGGGCTCTGAGCTAAAACAGGTTTGCGTGAATTAACCGTGATTGAAATTTGAATGTGTTAGGAAATAAAAAAGAATGATCACACTAAATATACAAGATGATATTATATTAATCTTGTCATACGTATATTAAGAACGCCAAAGAATGCTATCTTTAAATCTGCGTTTTAAACGTGACGTTATATTTGTTCTTTCACATTTTCTGCCGAGAAACATTAATACTTCTTTGATACACTAGTAACTATAAATATAATTAACATGATAAAATAAAATACGGCGCAAATAGATTTACAGTCTAGAAATAAAAGCATTATGGAGTTTGTTAGCGATCTGTTCGCAGGCCTCATTACATCTCTTTTTCCTCTCTCTCTCTCTCTCTCTCTCTCTCTCTCTCTCTTTCTCTTTCTCTCTCTCTCTCCTTTCCCCTTCCATTTCCTATATAAATTGTCGAAATATCTACGTAATCTGCCAAATATAAATTACAGAGATTTCTAAAATGGAGTAATAAAAATGTAAGAGCGTTTTCCAAGCCAACATTATAGTTAGGTCAGAAAGTCATTAGTAACAGTCATTAATGATATATTCTATATCGATGAATCCATATCGATCAGAAATATAAGCTGTTGCGCGATATACAGGACTCATTTTATTTAAATTATTAATATTAAATTAATATTAAAATATTATTAATGTTAAATATGACTTGAAACTAATTGATGTTACTAATCTAATAAATATTTTACAGAAGCGAGTTGTATGAAGATCGGCCGAAAGAGAGTAAATCTGTAAAATAATCATTGTGAAATTTTGTGTTATTAAGAAAATTGATCTATCCTGCAGTTTCATATTATAACAGATTTAAAGTCTTTGTTATATATTCGTGAACATTCCATAGCTTATTCTGCTGGCTTTACATCGGATAGCTCCCAGAAACTATCTCTAACGGTTTTCGAAGAAAGACATTAAGTCAATCCATAAATCATCTTTCGATTTCGTAGATTTGAGTGGAACACGTTAACTCGACTAATTCCTTTTAGTGCACGGACATTCGTTTTCGCTCACATCTTTTTATCTGCACATTATATGATTGATTTCGTTTGTATAGGAATCACTATATAAATTCGTTATAATATTTCTAGATATATTTTCCGTATTGTGTAATGTGTTGAAGATTTTTGGTGGATAATATTTATTAATTATTTGGAAATATCTGCGTGTGTATGTATTGTATTCTGAAAATATTATAGCAACCTTAAATTAAATTAAATATTTATTTCGAAATATTTTAATTGAGACTTTCTGCATGTTTTTATTGTGCACGTTAAAATAAAATCAATATATTATGCATTATTATTATTGTTATCTTTTTTAAATCCAGGTGATACTGTTTAATGGCAAAGTTATGAACAAAGAAAAATCTAAGACCTATTTATCCTTACCCCGTGTCAGGTTAAGAACATGTGGACGTGCATAATAAAGAAGCATTGTCTCTCGGTGTGTATCACGCTGCGTCGTGTAACGATACTTTAAAGCCACTTCTTGTGGTTGTAACTTCGGAGAAGAGAACTTCATTTTCATCCATCTTCTTCTGCCTTTTTCACGCTGCGCTTAGATGCTTTCGAGTTAAAAAATTGCGGTGCCGCTTAAGAATGCATTGCGCGTAAATAGCATCGCGCAAAACGAATTATGAGATAATAATTATATAAAACAGAGCTAGCTTCGACAATCGAACGATGATATACTTCGTATAAATCAAAACTATTGCAGTTTGCAGTTCGACTAATTATTTGTAAAATCAAACAGAGTAATTATTAGACTAGGTAAATAAAGCAACATATTAATTTTGCAACAATACAATTAATAGTCATTAGTAAATTGTTAATAAACAAATATATTCATCACATGAGCTAAAAAATAATTTTTAAAAAATAATAATTAATTTTATTATAAAAAAATCATTGTGTTACCGACTTCAGTCGCTTATGATAACCTGCTATTTCCGAACAACTTTCGAATTTTTAAGTTTTAACGCAAATTCAAACATATTTTCTCACATATTTTAGTAATATTGTTTGTGCCGTCATTTTATTTAGCTCCCACTACTAGAAAAATAAAAGCTAGGTGATATTTAAATCCAAAAATTATGCTTTTATGCGTAGAAAAAATGCTCCGATATAATGTTTTATCTACCTTCGGTCTATGATGTGTATGGTAGGGAAAATATGGTCGGATATAATAAAAACGCATTGCCCACGGCTATACTACGTTATACGGTATAACCGTTGTTTTAGAAAGGTTCCTCGGAGATGTCGGAGAATAAAACGTAATTTTCATACATCCTCCTTTGTCCCATCCATATTATGCACGCCTACGTTAACGTGTTCAGAATGAAGCATTCATTATAGCCGAGCTTACGAATACTCATGCTCGCACGCATTGTAATTGCACGTAGAAAACTGTGCCATATAATAAATAAATTTTCATCAAATTTACAAGAAAAAAAAGAAAAGAGCATCCGCTTTTCTTCTTCAAGTCTGCCGCGTAAATGCAAGATGTATTGCTTAAGGAATCGATATTTTCGTAGTCAGTAACTTTCTCGCGGACGGATCCGATGTAATCTCGCCGATATTACACGTGACCACACGCCCGTTCAAAAATTGAACGGCCAGCTTCGACGGGGGTTGCACCTCATAAATTATCAGCGGGGGTCTAGCGCGAGATCCCCAGTTCGGGCACATGACTTCGGACGACTGGAGTCGTCTGGAATTTTGAATTATGAGAGCGCGGTGACTCTGCAACTCGGTTGGTGATCGACCCCTTGCCGTCTCTAAGCCC
Organism: Aphaenogaster rudis; assembly: GCA_003063815.1. Lineage (NCBI taxonomy): Eukaryota > Metazoa > Arthropoda > Insecta > Hymenoptera > Formicidae > Aphaenogaster > Aphaenogaster rudis. The sequence goes on from NJRL01000133.1 coordinate 522,238, forward strand.
TGACATTTATATTTGATACCTAAGAAACCGCTGTACTCGGCGCCGGTATCTTAAAGAACAACATTACTAGGCGCTCGTTATGGGAGGGATCGAAGAGTCAGTTCACGTTGAATATGATTTGTACAAATACTCGGCGCCGCTGCGTTAATATGCTAGTTCCTTTAAGCAGCGTCTTGCTTTCCGAAATTGATGAAGTTACGCGGGGATTTCGAGAGAAGATTTAACGCCGCTTTGGTAGAAATTTATGGCGTCGGTATGTAATAAATTGATTATACACTGAAAAAAGGCTTGGTTATAATAACCAAGGCTTGGTTAAATAGTTTCAACTAAACGGTTTCAGTGATTATGACGAAATAATTTGGTTAATGTTAACAAATTTGGTTAATGTTAACAAATATTTCGTCATAATCACTAAAATCGTTTAGTTGAAGCTATTTCACCAAGCCTTTTTTTCAGTGTATATGCTAGCAGAGTTGACGTTTGATAAGCCTGTTGGTATTAATTCTGCATAAACTTGGGTGCAAAGCAGGTGGAGATATAAGTCTACATATTTCTATAGTATGTAAGATGTAAAAGAAAGTCTAAAATACAAAATTAATCATATTAGTAAAAATATAATACATTTTTTGCACAGTTTTATACAGCATAAAGGGAAAGTGTACCTGCGAAATTGACAAGGTATACACTGAAAAAAAGGCTTGGTTATAAAAATCCAGGTTTGGTTAATGTTCCCACTCGGCATATAATATTTCTGAAACATTACTGCAATACACCATGATTGCACTAATGTTTCAGAAATATTACATGTCGAGTGGGTTACCAAGCGCCTTAGTGAAATAGTTTCAACTATACGTATAATAAATATTACATAATTTAGTTGGCTCAACTAAATAAAATTTGCTCTTTTATAATTATTACAAATGTTTATAATTATTACAAAATGTTTTGTTATTATTATTATAATCGGTAATAATAATCAAATACTTCAAAAGAAAGTACACTAAATGCGTCTCACAAGTTTACCAAGAATTTTTTTTTCAGTGTAGGTTTATCACCATTCCGTACGTTATCAACGCATATGTTAAAGTTTAGATAACTATTTAGTGCAACTAAAAATTTATTCAACTTGATGATATCCCTTTCTCAGAACTTAGAACAAATGCTGTCGCATCACCATAATGGATTATTCCTTCTTTCAAATCTAGAGTCTAAGCCTGCTGGAACCGCTTGTAGCACAGATTTATCCGATTTGATCGATCAGATTCCAGTTTCTACTTACGGCTCCAACCCGTTCGGGCCAAGATTAATACATTTTATATATATATATATATATATATATATATATGTATCGGCGTCAAAGTCCGAAAAAGAGAGTGGTACTAAGCCGGCAGGGGCCATCGCGATACTCTTACGCTACGTAATCCATTTCTTTCCTTGGGTTGCTCGCCGGCCCATCATCATCCAACGACTAATTGTTTCTTTCGTCGAGCACACGGACGGGCCACTCGATCACGCGGGATGATCTATAGCGGAGTAAATCTTGTTTAGCGAGATACAGGTGGTCATCCTGTACAGGGGGAATAGAGCTTGATGGATGGCCGGTACCGATCTTGCGGTGCCTCGTGGTTTAGACGCCAAACATACTGATACGTTAACACGGCAGGGCGTTCGGTGTAGTTTAACAAAGCTTTGACGGACTCGCTAGCTCCGTGCTCGTTTTATGGAGATGCATCGACGCATACTTGCGAGATTCTGTGCGTTTGACGTTTGATCTCACCACTCGTGCATAAGTGCGAAAGGATTAATCCGTTTTCCGATTTGCGACATCTTTAAGTCATTAAAGAGAAACCGATTCAAATTGATTGAATTCATATTAATGAGCGTTTACAGATATGCATTCACTAAAAGTTAAAAAACCGCGAGAAAGGTGTTTGTCAAATTTTTTAAAGAAAACGAAATTCCAAATTTGTTAAGAAATTTTCAAAAGAGGAATGCGAC
>NJRL01000134.1:0-16273 GCA_003063815.1 Aphaenogaster rudis
CCTGTGTCTGGACAATTAGTTTCGTGACTGTATATCGAATTTCAAAAACGTATTCTAACAATCCAAAATATAGTTTAATTATAGCATAATTTACTATATTTGCAACATTAATGTGTTTATCGACGTCTCACCACAAACATCGCTAGTTTTATTTGCATCCAAGATACTTTTTTCCTTTTTAATTAAGGTTTATAAATAAAAAATGAGCTTTAACTTTCGCTATCCTATTCCATATGTATTAAACGCGTTAATAATTCTAATATTTATTCCTCTTCTTTTTCTTATTATTCTTAAATTAAATTGTATTCTGCTTCCACTTTTTTAAATCATCTGTTGCACTATTATTCACAAAATCGTGTATGGATATATATAATATGTAAATGCGAGTGTCAATAGAGTTCAGGTCCATGGATTCGCTAAACTCAAATGATTATGGGTCATTCCTGCGAAAACATTCAAGATATGTATGCAAAATAAGCACTGCAGCCCACTTACGAATTCTTTCGGAACACCGGTTGCCGCGAGCGACTGCGCTTCCGCAAAGTTGCTCGAAATCGGTGGTCGGGGTGGCGATCGAGGGGCTGAACCGATATTTGCGGTCGATTCGAGACCATCGTTTCAGCGTTCGAATGCAAACCGTCTTTGTCATCGGCCATAATCTATTCACAACGCCCAGCTGTTCTCCATCTTCCGCATTCATTATTCTTCGGGAGAGGAATGCCGAGTACGTCGCGCGTCCGGCATCTCGAGATATCAATAAGACGCAGCGGAATTCCTCCGCTTGGGTCGCGGCGGATGAGCTAAATCCCGACGACGGTGACGAGGAACGACCAGCGTCCGCCGAGCGAACGACTCGCGTGATTCGAGATGGAAAAAAGATTCTGTGGTCTCGAGGACCGCTAAGCACAAGGTGGATGAACGTGTGGGTAGTCATTCGGCTGGAAACTCCTCGGGAGATTGCCGTCTAACCAGGTCAAAGGCATGTAATATAAATAATGCCGATCCTCGCGCGGTGTGTAATATCACCAGCAAGCGGATCCATTCCACTTTTCCGGTGCCATCGAACCGATCGCGTATCGAGCATCTTTATCACGCCGACCTGTAGTCAGCTCACATAATACTATTCGCGCATGTCCGCAGTTGCCGGAATCGATTATCTCCAACGAGTCGTAAACGCAGACTTATCACGAATCATTTCAGATATCAGGATTTGCAACGAGCGAGGCTCGCTGATAATTTATAGCCTCTCTGTCGCGGCTGTCAGTGCGGATTAGTTTAACAACATTCCCGGATATGCGTTAAATGTCCCCCATTTATTTCCCGAATAACATATCTCTGGTGTCCTCAAGAACGCGAATGTCGATCTGTTGTCTTCTTTATTTGCAGCCCTCGAAAATCAGTCGACCCGAACGAACTATTTGGAACGAGAAATTCCTTTCGCGTTGTCGCACGGCCGTCCCGCGTTTCACGCGTCCCGATAATATATCTTCGCGGCGGCGCGGCGTCGATGACCCCCTTTCACGCCGTGTCTCGTTCCCCCGTACCGTTAATCGATCAATTTGCAAAGCGCACGTTTCGATCGGCGCCTCTTGCCTTGTGCCGTGTAGCCAGGCACGTTGCCGGCTTTCCAGATTGCACGACCTGATCCCGCGCGGCGTACGGGGCCCACTGATTATTACGTGTCCGCCTAATAGCCCCGAGCGAGCGAGGGTTCGATATTGATGACCCACTAGCACGGTTTATTATCCGCTACGAAGCGCAGCGGCGATTAGTTCCTTTAGCGAGTCGACCAAATGACGTTTCCACCGGCTGCATGGTGTGCCATATGCATCTTTCGCGCGCGCACGTGTATGCGTATATGCGTGTGTATGTGATTTGCGTGTATTTGTACGAGGCGAGCATTTTACAGACTGGTGGAGCGATAGAGCACCGTAACACCGGAGATATGGACAATGGACACGAAGGAGTTTTAAGAGCTACGCGTAAAGTAATTCGTTCAGGAATAATATGAATAGCGAAGAAATAGCCGGATGAATTAACCGGATAAATTAGCATTGGCGTTTAGTTGGAAAGTTCTGCGAATATCGTGTTCGGCGCGGCGACTCGCAAGAAGTCGACATCGGCCGTGGTTCTCGTGCGTATCCGTTTCCGTTTTCAGCGCCAACGTCGAATCGCACTTTACGCGCGTGTCAAACAGCGCGGCGTAGCGCGCGGAACAGCCTCGCATTTTTATTTCTAAACGCACGAGAGCAATTAGTATTTAAGCGAAAAGCGCAGAACGCGAAGAAACGCCGAGAGATAAGACGAAATTATTACGGTCCGATGTAATTCTACGAGATACGCGCGCGCGTAATGCATTACGTTGCATTGCGTTGCGTAGCGCTGCGAGTATCGCCAGGAAGTGACTCTGAAACGTGCTAAGCGGTTTAATAACGAGCGTCGAACTGTCGCCGTTCTCCACAGGTTCGTTCGCCCTTCACGCACCGTCTTATACGCGCGTACGGGAGCCTTGACCCGACACCGGCGTGCCTCGAATGGAGCGCTCATATGTTCACGATCCGGGATTATGCGCGCTACGTTATTGTTAGCGGATGGGAATTCACTTGCGAATTCATTTGCAAGCGCGCCGACCGTTATGCCATATTCTTTAGAAAAGCCTGGACCTCGCGATGTATCATCCCGGACAGGCGACATATTTGCCTCCGACGTCGGAAGACGCGAACGGGCGTTTAAGCCGATTAAGATTAACGGTGTAAGATTAGCGATTGTCCCCGAGATGGAATTTTTATGCAAGAAATAAACACAGAGGAATTTATGGTTTGCAGATCCATTTTCATAAGGTGATGTGTGTCGCGGTAGAGTTATAATCTGCGGAATTCTAATGATGCTTTCGTCGCGGAAAATCGAGGTCTCGTATACGTGTCGGTAAAAGTAACACGCATGCTGAGATTATCTCAGTGAATTGAATTCAGCTATCGATCCATATACTTCTGTCGGAATTACTCGTCTGGAAACGTACGGCGATCATTCGCGATACTTTATTATTCCCGATACGTTTCGCGTGCCACTGCGGGGAGTTAATTTCAAGCTACGTTCGGCCTATGTGATACTTCCTGCAGAGCCAGATGAACGAGCACCTGCATAGAAACGAGTAGTCAACCGAGATACAACCTGTTCGAACACCCCGTGGTATCCTCTGGGCGCTTCTTTTTACGGTTATTGGTCCCATTCCTCTACTTGCTTCAAGCACGTAAGAGTGGCCGGTGTGACGGAAGCACGTGTGAAAAAGCGATCCCCTCGTCTTTGTCAGCGAATCAAAAATACGAAACACGCCGCGTCCAGGAATCTCAAAATTCCGCCGCGAATGAAGAAGAAAGAGAGGCGCGTACCTATAATTTCCTTAATAAGGCAGGATATCTCTTCTTCACGGTATAACGAGATGTAGGTAAGAAGTAAACGGCGATTTCCTTCCGCCGATAACGCGAACTCGTCTTTTTGAGCGAGAGTTTGGAATCACCGCGATCACGCTACAGGTGGAGCACGGCTTTGACTTCTTTCCAGCTCGAAGGGGAAGATCATGCGAATTCACGCACGGCGTACTCGGCGCGTATCGGTCTGCTTGTACGAGAGTAGTGGAATGGAGATGGAAGGAGCGTGCGAGTTAAACGGAGTCTTGGTCAGGGCCGTTGGCAGCTCGGGGTCAACGGCCAGGCGGCGCCTGCGAGATCCTCCGTCGCTCGAGCGCGAGATAGTGGGGCAGGTCGCGTTTGCAACGACGTCAGGGAAAAAGGAAAACGAAGATAGAGAAGAAGAACGAAAAACACACTCTAAGCTCGAATGCACGCCGCGCGAGAAACCGTTCTTACGCCCCTTAGATATCGCGATGTTTCAGCAGCCCAGATGCAAAATCCCTCCTGACGAGGTAAACGATTTGCGAATAGACCTTAAGCACGGCTAAGCAAGGCCTCGAAATTAATCTCGCGTTGTTGCAGCTGCGAATGCATCGTAATGACCTCCGAGCATTTGCATCCGGATGCAGAGATTTTTAGATTATTATTGTCGCATTTGTGTGTGCATTTCCGTGTACTTCATTTGCGAATATTACTTCTTTCCGTGTACTTCATTTGCGAGTATTATTTCTTTCCGTGATGCTAATTAAAAACTAATATGTAAACGAACTCGCAAGAAATATTCGCAGGAAAATTCATAATATCGCGTGCAACCCATTCCCTTTCATTTAATCCGTTTCATTACCGGCATAATGATATCTTTCAGTTTTAATCGCTAGAATAAAGGTTTCCTCTTCCACGGTCGGTATCACCCCATAAAGATACAACTTCGTTAAACAAACGATTTTCATCGTAAAATTAAAAAATCCAATTTATGAGCGTCATCAAAGCTCGAAAAAAAAAATGTTACACGCACGGATTAAAGACGTCTCGTCTCCTTTACTTACAATTAGATTCAACGCCATGAATCTCGCCACGGCGATGAAGCAAAAACCGATCCTGGTTGGTGCTCTGATCGAAGCGACGTCGACGACGACGATGACGAAGAGAAGCGAGCCGGTCACGCAGCGGTGATTTTGCACCTGGGGACAAAGTACTTTGTCCGGATCCTCCCTTTCCTCGTTTAAATTGTCTATTGTCGCGATCTCGTGTACGCTAATGGGATTTTGATATCGGGTGCCCCACGCGGAGGTCGGGCAATTCCGAGAAACCACGATACCGTGCCAATGATCGAGCAGCGCATCGCTCAAGCACACACTAAGCGAAGGTCGTTCGGTGCAACATGACGGAATTGCAGGGAATCATTCGGGGCAGTCGGCCAATAAAACCGAGCGCTACACGGCGATCGCGCGCAAATGGGGTTTTTTAAAGACGTTATACGACCCGCGGAGCAAACGTAATAACCAGAGTAAATTGAAGTGTACTAATAAGCGTACGGTAGCGAAAAAATGTGGAAAAGAATGCGAAAGATGGCTAAGATGTAAGTATCAATCAGACGGTTGCGGAATATCATAAGAGGGGGCTGTTATAGAATACGAATTACGATGCGCTAATAATCAAAGAGAGCGAAGTGGATCAATTTACATAATGTATGCTTCAATAATAAAAATATTGTTACGTTTCAGAAGACTCTAGTGATAAAAATCTGGATAGTAACAGAAATTGATATATGTAAATAATAAACAGAAATAGATTAACGAGTATAACTAAAAATTTATCTTTTAGCATCACCCATTTTTAATTTCGTGTGTGGTATTTCTCGCCGAGTATCTAAGCGTCGCTGAATTTTACGGTTGGAATCCCTAAAGTCTAAATTATATAAAGAAAACATGCGTCGTAAGAAGATACTCATTAGTAGAGCAGTAATTATCAACATAATAACAGCTTTAAATTAGTAACTTACAAAGTATTTGAGGATAACCTGACAGCAAAAGCGAAAAGCGTGAGAAGCGAATGTAGTCTAGATCAAAATTGCTATGCGTAACGAGACTCGTTGGAAAATGTGTCTAGCAATTTTCATCTTCTCCGAGATTTAATCAAGATCGTGCAAGCTGCAATATACTACGCGTAGATAATTAAAACGCATTTCGTGAGTAATTAAAGCACATTTCATAAGTAGTTGCAGCTACATAAAGCTACATAATGAGAGTAAATTTATAATTATACATGGCTTAAGTTCATACATAGTTCTGTATATAACATATAATTTTTATCTCAGATTGTTCTAATAAAATTATTTTTTCTGCTGAATATATTATTCATCATTACTATATAACAAGCTGTATAAAAAAATGAAAATGAGTGCAAGCAAAAAAATCTTGTTAGTGTTGCCGTTAACAAGATATTCCTAACTATATTATTAACTAAAGCTTAAGCGACAGGAAATCTCACAATTTCTTTCTTTGCACGGAGTGCCCGAACGGTGCAAAGCAGCAAAATTTTGACACACTTGTCACGTCGCTCACACACGTGTAACATAAACGTCTGCATAATTCATCGAGCGCCCATCCCATGTGTGTAATTCTCGAGTGAAGATATTACAACTACATTTACTACTTTAAAAGTAGTAAATGTTAAACCTACGACAAATGTCGCCTTTGTATCCTCGCATTTCTTTGGCAATATTAAATAGAAAAAAATAAAATTAATATGATGTATACCGCGGCCTTAAAATTATAAAGAAGATTGCAATCATTAAAAATATTATATATATAGAGAAATGACACTAAAAAGAGCTGTACTACTTTCAGAAACAATGATTCATAAATTTCATGGAAGAGTCTCTCTGTAGCGCGGTGTGTATCGGAAGACGTTACGCTTCTCTGGCGTTGAACTCTCTAGATCGAGTACTACTTCGTCGTTGAAAGTACAGCTGGCGATGAAATTCTCGCGGCACAATTACTCAGCAAATAAGCGCGAAGAATCCAGACAGATTTTAATTTACTGTTACAATATCCAGTTATTATAACATCTAAATAAGAATAATTTATTTATACATTTTATCATCGCGAGTTTTCGAAATTTATTTTAAGCAATACTTTGAATTTTGGTGTTACTTTTCTATTAAAAAATGCAACATTATTGATTCCGCAAAAAAATATCTAACTTCTGACTCACATGTGGAGGTCGATGGACTGGCGATACACGAACGAGCAAGCACCAGAGGTACCAGCATGAATATTCGGCACACGTACAATGAATATATACGAAATTGGACGCTTATCTCGAAAGTACGCTCGTTTTTTTTTAAAACGTCGCTTATTTCCCGCTGAACTATGCGTGCATTTCACAGACATTGTACAGCTGCATCAAATTGTAAAATTCGAAAAATCATTGAAAAATATTGAATAAATCACAGATGAAGCTCAACGTAGAAATGGCCGTATTGCGGCATCAAAGTCTCTGTTATAGGCGTCCATTTTCTCGCGTTCAACTAAGAATAATCTCTTCGACCTTGAAGGGCTATTCCATTCGCAGCATCGAGCTCTCTCCCATTCGTTACGCGAGTGCAGGGTTAATCCATGAACGCGCGAAGCAAATCAACGCCGTGAACGAGACCGAGAATCGAGCGGCGTGTACGCGTCACACGCCGCTTAAGAGAAATGAGTTTCGTTTTCGCGCCCTCAGCTACAGCCTCCTCACACTCGTCTCGCATTTTAAAGAAACCGTACTTGCATACGTGATCGTTGGTATGTAACAATAATCCTTTGAAGCGCTGTGGTCACAACGCACAACCACATCTCGTAGACGCCCACATGAGATACTAATAAAAATTAGCAGTATTCCTTTTCTCTAAGATATAAGGACGAAATCGACGAATACGACACGCGCTATCAAACGTTAAAAGAGATTTCAACATTGCGTTATTATTGAGATATACGAGTCCCGCGATAGGATGCATCTCGGCGGAATACAAGAGGATTAATCACCTCATCCTTGAGACCTTCTCTCGGGGCGTAGCTTGTGCGCTTTTGTAACGTCCGCATGCTATTACCGCGCGGTTGCTCAACAGCTACGGCCCTGACTTTGAACCGAGCTCTCACCGTGGGAATGGCGGCCGCGAGAAGTGCCGGCGATCGAACTTACATTTTACATAGATGAGATTTATATTCTCGTCATTACTCAAAAACAAATTTACTTGCGACATATTTGGAAAAAGTAGTCCTACTTTCGTCGAAATTTACAAATTACATATGCCGTATTTCCACCTCCTTTTTCGGAGCACTGTGAAAATAAAATCCTCACTGCTACGGGATATATCGGTACGCTGCATCGCGCAATTCGAGGTCGATCGACTCGGCGAACGTTCACCTAAGGCACCGCCGAGGAGGACCTTCGCCGTGAACTTGTGCACGTTCTTCACGCGCAATCACTCCTCGATATCTCGCGGGACCGAGATCCGCGGAATCGTTAAGCGATCTTCTATCCGCAGGCGTCTCGCACCCAACGAACCCGTTTGGTCGTTGACACTTTTTATCACGTCGAGGTACTCTGTCGGCCGTGCCTTCCGCGCGAGAACAAACGCGACACTCTTCGCACCAGTGTTAGCACGAGTGTTAGCACCAAAATCCCACATACCTTAGCCGGCTATCCACTGATACCGCGATCCCAGATCCTAGGTTCACCCCGGTCTCTAATCACTCGATAGTTCTAATCACTGGTACCGTTTTGTTTTTCCCAAACTTTGTCAAGCCCGAAAAGTCTCTGTCTCTCGAACGAGGGTGGCGGAGATATCGACGTAATCGATGGTGATCTCTCCGCCAAGATTTTTCGACACCGCGCCGATCACACGCGACTTGAACACTTGCCGTCCGATCGCTTTCTCGACGTAAGAAAAAAAAAAGACGCTCCTGTTGGCTGGACTGTCGGCACGGCTCTGTCTTCGAGGCAGCGCATCCGCCTGACTTTATAAACCGAGCGGGTCGAGTGGTGGTCGCGGCTGCTTGCCGGCTATAACTGGAGAACGATTGGAGAACGCCGCTTAAAGGCGTCCGCGGATTGGCCCGCAAATGTAGCGGTACTAAGGCTCCATCCTGGGGGATCGACTGCCTCCGCGGAGCCGCAATGTTTCCATGCGTCTCTCTTCCTACGGCCCGGCTAGTTACCCGGTGTAATTAGGGAACAGTGACATTTTACCGTTTTTCCCTCTCTTTCTGTCCTGCTCCGTGTCTAAGGCCTCCTCGATCACGCTATCGGTCGACCGATACGCGAAGAAAGAAAAATCTGACCGCATCGTTGCGTGCATCTGGCATATGGATTAAGTATAATGACAGTGGAAGTGTGACACAAAACAAGAAGAAATCAATATTTCAAATTATAATGCCGATAAACTGTTTTTAAGATTTTTTCAGAGGAAGAAAATAAAAACAAGCTTCGATAAACCTGAGGATTATTATCCTATTTTGCATTTAATTGAAGAGGGGGTTGAACATTCAGTTTGAACATTCTTTGCATTATAATGGCTACGCGCCATGAGGGACAATTTTCAGGAAACTTGAATGATACGTGAATGAACGTGAATAACGTACCGATCAGCCATACGACACTTAGCGCGTAATTATGTAAATAACATTTTATTATTCGTTAACGCGACGTTTAACGTGACGAGTAGCTTACACCGTACATTACTTTCAATCGCGGCACGCGGTGTACAAGAAATGATTCGCATTAATGTAAACCCGACTCTAAATAAATGTAAACGTGCCCGATAGGCCACCGTCGGTGCCGCAAACGTGTAATTTCAGGCTGAGAGTTAAAGAGCGACGCAGAGTTCACGGATAGCACGAAGTACAACCAACGATTTTTGCGAGACGTCACGAGAGTAGAGATGCCTCGTAACTTCGGCATCTATGCGGCACCGTAAACGTAATGGCAGTCGCGGACCGTCAGCCGTGAAACTGTTATCCACGAACTTGAGCGGTGCGAAGGAGTCGATAGGCTCTGACACGACGGAATGCCAGCAACCGATCGAAATAATGATCCTTTCTCTCCGAGTCTCGGAGTCGACGTAATTTTCGCTAACAAACTTTTCAAACTCTATAGGCTACATAGCACCCCGGTCTATCAAGGAAATATACAATCCTTAAGAAATTGTCTTCAGATTTACCTCGAACTTTATGTAGAACTATTCCTTTTATGATCGTAATCTACATCGAATGTGTATTTTAAAAGCTGGTTGTTCATGGATGTAATTTATTTTTAGAAAAAGAGAGAGGAAACCCTGTTATATATTTATATGTCAAGATTCACACACAACTCATCCTTCGTTAACAGATTGTCTCACTTGTGCCATCGGTCCGGTTAATAGCAGGACGATTTGAATTTACGAGCCGTCGTTGAGCAGCGTATCTGGTTCACCAGAACGCTCACCACTTTGATCGTTAGTCATACGAACCGATCGTTAACCGGATATTTATATCGCTGCCAGAGTTGCGAACATTATGAGCAATATCAATAACACAAGGGGTCGATTTTTACGAATAAAAAAAAAGCATCACATCGTATCGCTTCGCCGCGCCTCGCGATCGTTCAAACGGACTCGCTGTTAAAAGCGGTCGATTTCATGCTCGAAATAACTGTGAAGACTGGTACCAATCGAGAAAGCGCTCGTCGCTAATACAGTCGTAAAATTATGCCAATGTTATTACTCAATGTTGCGATTAAGATTAAACCCGGGGAAATTTTATTGAAACTGAAGCCGCGTTAGCTTCCACGACGTAATCGTGGAATCTTAGAGTGTACGTAAAAGATTCGAGTTCAATAAAATCTAAAGAAATAGCCTTCGTTACATTTCAACGAGAATAACGTTCATGTATATACAGCTTTGGCCAAAAGTATAAGGCACCTATATTTTTTTCATTTATCTGAAAGCTAAAAAATTGACTTATGGCATTTGTTGTGAATTATTCTTTTCAAAAACCCTTAAACTTATGTATATTGCCGGTAACCAATAGGAAACAATATAGGTAAAAGAATTTCAGATAAATGAAAAAATATAGATGTCTTATACTTTTGGCCAAGGCTGTACATGTTCACATATATATGCATATTGGACAATTTTCACTTATAGCATGTATCGATTAATTGGACGACTAAGTTACAACGCGTTTGACGAAGCTAAATATAGTCTTGTGGCTATATTGCGGAGCGGTAAGCTTTGAGGATGTTGTTAAGAGTCGCAGAGAGCAAGAAAACCCTGTGAACAATATTGCAGACTCGTTACCCCGTTGCCCACAGAATTCTTTTTTTCTAAGAAAAACTCGAGGAGCAAATTGAAGATTCTCGCTTTAATGCCAGTCGTTATAGACACGCAAGCATCGTTACCAACTCGCGCGGGAATTGTCAAAGGAAAATCTCCGACGGAAACGCGAGTTCATCTACGTTTCCATGGGAGGTCGGTCATTGAGATATCATTTTAATTGCTTAAGCAGGACAGAAGGCTAATGACGCGGATTTAAGAAATGATCTCACACGAACATGAAACAAATGAATATCAATTCACTTTTATTCCACGCGGAGAAATATCGCGGACACAGGCTAAGTCTGCGATATAAGAGCAACGTGATGAAGCCTCCACCATCTGTGTGAAGTTGATCATTCATAAAAAGAAAGGTAAACGCGCTACTCCCGCGAAAAGAAGTGAATGGCACTTTCGTCGGGAACAAATCGAGTTACGACAATGATGAAGAGCACGTAGCCAAGTCGCTTAACCGAGGGTTACCGCTAACCTTGGATAGCTACCATCGTTAATTATTCAACGGGTCTCTGTCCTGCGCGCCGTCACTAAGCTCTTCGTTTTCCCCCCTTCTAACTTAGGAAGTCCTGCTCGTCCCTTCTCTCTTTTGTTTTATCTTGACTCTTTTCTTTTTAGCCTAGGTATATAATAGCAGACGCTGTGCTGACTGTGTAACCATTAGAGGCAGGATCCCTTTACGGATGATCCCTTCCTAGTAGTGATTTTCGTATTATTCCCTTTCTCTTCTTCTGGGATATTCGTACTTGGTTCTCTTCGTTAGGTTGAGTCTTCGTGGCGATTCTCAACAAAGATAATACCCGAGATGTACTTAAATGTCGGGAAAAAGTATTGTCAAAAGTAAGTAGATGATACAATTTTATCGTTATGTGTAGAATTTGATGAATTAACTTCAATATAATTTGATTAGAAAATTAATTAGAAAATTTAACTTGACACAGAAATAATAAATTTGATAAAGATTAACAAAGCTTTTTGGTAACAACGTAGATCGTCGCCTTGATGGCACAGCTGGATGATCGCGCGACCTAGGACGAGTTACACGGTCGCCAACGCGGGCATCGACCATGAAGAGAACTGTATAGCACACGGACAACCAAAATCAGCGGGGTTGGTCAGTCTAAGTGCCTAACTGTAGAATTTTATGCTCGGTGATCTAACGCGCACATTAGCGGTGGTGTCCATGTGGTACTATGCAAATGGGCGTTCCTATAAATCAAGTTAGGTGTCTAACTGTAGAGTTTTATGGTTTGCTAGTCCCGCTCTAAAATGCGTACACCCGTTTCCGCGTTCAAACGCGGCGACGTGCGCGCCACGGAACCGCTTTTATTTCTTAACATTTAAGCGACGTGAATGCCGATGTGGGTCATCTCGCGCAAGCAATTTGCCTGAGCCTTTTGATTGCGATAATAATCGTACAAGCGACTTAACTGTCCTGGCGCGTTTTGGCGACGCGAAGGCAGGCACGCCCGTCTCTTCGACTACAATTTTCGCGAGCCGCGATCGTAAAACTCGCGCGGTTTTAACCCCACGTACGGTCGGACAATGCCGAAGAAGAGCGTGGAATCACGACGGAACTACGGGATGCAATAAACTACGACTACCGTTTTCGCGAGCTTATGCCATAAATATTGCAACGGTACAAAGAAGATGTATAACATAGTTGTTAACGATATAATGAATGCGTGGTTTGTCGTAGGGGCGTTTGACTCGAACGGGCAAGAAGCTACGACCGCTAGAGCGTAGCTAAAATTACCCTTTTACAAAATCTGCAGGAGCATTTGCAGTTCCTGAATTGGCTTCCTACATATTTATAACCGCATAAGATCCGCGTAAGATCCATGTCGAAGCTGTACAGGACGAGGGTTCTGGGTCAGGCGTTATTCCAAGAGAAACGCTCTCGGAGAATTTTCTTTCGTAAAGATTACCGTAGTGAATCTCGCTCTCTCGTATAGGCAGTTGGAATAATTTTATTTCTCGATACTCGGTGGCGTGCAAGATTCTTCAGCCGGCACGATAAACTATATTAATAGCTCATTGTATAAATGCATCCTTAAGACGGCCGTATACGGATACAGACACGTTTACCTGCACGCGATCATTATATCCCGCGCGAAAGTGTTACGCGCATTTACTTCGGCGAAAGGGATCAGGCGGCCGTGTTACGTCTTTCTCAGCATAGTTCCCTCGCGAGGTGTCGATCGTGCGAAGTTATTCCGACGATGATCGGCAGGCCGAGACGTCTAACTGTGGCGTTTGGGTACTTTACGAGCGTGCTGCACACGCGGCTGTGTGCGTGGGCGTGGAAAATGCGCCTGATCGGATATACGGGGGTCACGAAAGGAGCGTGTGTGGCGGCGCAGGGGTTATTGCGGGGTCAACTGCCTAACTGTGGTGCCCCTCGAGATTTTACGACCGTTTGTTCGCCGCGTCGCGATCCGGTGCATCGCTTCGCGTTGCGTGGCGTGCTAAGCGACCGCACTTTGTGCGGAACGAGGCGACCTACCCTCGGAATATTTTTCCTCCCCGCCTCACGAGTTTTCCGATCCACGGATAATAACGATGCTGCATAATTACAAGAGTGATAGAACTAGGCCGTTGCGTACGTATCTTCCTTGCGCATGCATCCGCTGTAAAACGAAACATTGTTTACGCGTTGTTAGCGTTAAAAGATATTAAAGACGCGCTCTTCTCGTCACGCCGCACCGAGTCGTTAGACGTTACGGCAAAAACTGTAATACTTGCGAAGCGTCACCTTGAGCGGGTGCAGCGTAGCGCGAGTGCAACAGCCGATCCCGCCACGCTCGTTAAGATCGGACGTTACACCATTGTTGTAGAACTCCGGGTACACATTTGATTCGCTCGATCGTTCGTTACGCGGCCGACGTGCAACGTTGAGGAAGCGAGTGTCAGAAGAAAAGGCGAGACCTTTCAGTCACGGTTCTGCGATCCGCGAGACGCTTTAATCCTCAAATACTCACGTACTGAGCCGCGGGATTCACTCGTAATGTCTCAGCTAGTTACACGAATGTGATCTCGAGTTATTACATTCATAGCGTCTACTTATCCGCTTCTTATCGCCATCCTTTCAATTTATGTTGTTTCTTACCGGCAATACCGGTGTAGTTTAACGATATCGGAAGTGATATAACCAGAATTCGAGCTAGACGTTATCAAGTGATCAAGCTAAGTATTAGTTCAGCGGTTTGTCAGAAATTCTAAATAACATACATTTCGATTAAATAGTAACGCTGTAATCCAACGCGTTTGATTTGTTTCTAACTATTATTAGTAAAACTTGGAAGAAGCTACTTGATGTTCATCCTTGGAATCTACGGCCAATAAGAAGAGATCGAGCTGACTGAATTTATCACCGGTTTGCTGAAAAAGAACAATCTAATCTAATAAGACGTCTCTAGCTTGATGAGGTGTTCGTCGAATACCTTCATTCGAGTACCTTCTACATCTTCCTGTCTTGGCGTCTATAATAGAATAGATGAGCACATGGCCTGATCATCGGGAGTTATGGCTGATTAACTGGAGTGCCTGACAATGCAATAAAGTCACCCGGCCTTGGAATGAGTCTAACTAATACGATTTATCGTGCGCCGGGTTCACGTGTGGAATTATTAGAGAACGTCTCTAGATCATATATTGTCGTCAACAACGCTGTTGTTGTTGCCGGGAGCCCGCGGGAACGGAGGAATGGCAACGCAATGGTAATTGAATTTACAACGCCTATCTATACGTTTCGACTGGTTGCATTCGCGCCGGAGAGGAGTCTCTTAATTTGCGTACGCAAACTGGTTTGCGAAACGTTCTCGATTAACGCATCACATTCGTAATCTTTATTTTCATATGGCGCAAACTCGCGATCCACGAAGCTATATTGACGATTGTGGAACGGGACGAAAAGAAATGTTGTATAAGAAGCCGGGAAGCGTTGCGAGAGCCAGATGCTTTGGGCGCGTAATCGAATAATCGAACACACCATCGCGGTCCGATAACAATCGATCACCGTTAAACCATACCCACCTGCCGAGCCTGAATTCTCACGCTCGCGCACCTAGCACATAAACGAGATGGACGTTGGGATAGAACGCTGCGTTCTTTCGCGAACGGGGAGCCGCGAATAATCGAGAGTAGCGACGACGACGTTGCTTCCTATCGCGGCGAGGATACTTTTTGTCGTCCAGTCAAGACGATTCGTTCCGCGCCGCGACTCGCGCTCCATGCCTGTCGTTCCAGGGCGCCCGGAAAAAGAATACCGTCTCTCCGTACGAATGCCGAATGGCACGAGCGATCGGTCCGCGAAGCGAACTGACTCGCTCAATCGACTCTCTTTGTGGATATGAAATTGGGATAAAATTGTCGGCGGGCGAGCGCGGCGTTTTCGGAACGGACCGCCGCATCGGTTTCATGATTGGATTCGCTCGATGTGTCCCGATACCGTTAGAAAACAGAGGAACCTCACGAAATCACGTAGACACGAAAGAGGTCTCCGCAACGGGAATTTCCCGGTGACGAGTGTGGGATTCCGGCGAGGCAAAGGAAGTCGCTAAAAAAAAGAAGGTAGAATTCGCTGCCGCTTATATATATAATTTGCATTATATATAATTCGCGCACATGATATTATGTAGGTAGATGTTTTGCAACTTTGTTCCGCGTTTATTGTCGCAGTCCGCTAAAGAGCGTGAAACTACTGCGTGTAGACTCTAAAATCAATAACTGTATACTGACTACTAGCGATAAAGATTAGAAGATTATAGATTAAAGTGGGAAATCATTCGTATTTCTTGCGCGCAAAATGTCCGAGATAGGAATATACATCGATCGAACATTGATAATCTAACGTCAGAGATAGATGCGACTGGAAAGTGACTAGACAGGTTCTACGATCGCCAGATGGGTGCTATATCGAAAATCATCTTCTGATAGATAGATAGATATCTTGAGAAAGTAAAATGTAAAAGTTATAAGATCGCATCAGTTGAGAATTTCAATTTACTAAAATATATTGAAAGACTGATTTAAAGACGTTTAAAATAAAATAAAGCCGAAAATCAAAAAGAATGAAAAGACTATTTTAGAATCACTCGTTATTGATAGAATCAATCCTCTTAATCAAACGTTAAGTTCTTTTTCTCTATAACTATCAATATTAAGCCTTCGCTTTTTTGTATTAAAATATTAAATGTTGTTATCACGAGAATGATATAAAATATTTTTAGTAAAATTAAAATATCATACTTCTCTCTATATAAAATGTAATTATGTATTGTTAAAATTATACGAGAAGTATGATTGCAATTTCCATTAAATAATTCAATTATATTTTATTTAACAGACCATTAAAAATACGCAAATCAAAATTTCAATTTTTTGTCACATATTTATATGTAAATCATAATTATATTATACAATATCGTAATGCTGACCTGTGTGAAGTTAGCCCCCCAATGTCGAAAAATCAAAAATTTTCTTTTTGCAAACGTTTGCCCATCGTTTGCCC
>NJRL01000134.1:16505-28657 GCA_003063815.1 Aphaenogaster rudis
AATGTTGAAAAATCAAAAATTTTCTTTTTGCAAACGTTTTCACGGGGGATTAAATGCAACGGGAGTTCCACGCAAAAAATTGAAAGTAACAAATTATTTTCTTGTGTATCGGATGATATCATCGCTTCTGCATAGTCTCGCGACTTATCATCAATCCCCTTCGTCATGACGGAAATGGCATGAGCCGACAGGGACCGCCGGCGAAAGGAACAACCCATTTAGATATTCCCCGCCGATTCTTCTTCAGCTAGTCGTTCCTCACGATTTCTTAGTTTCTTCGCATAAGTTTCCTCCTCCGCCTCGTCCTCCCACACCCGCCCCCGCTCGCAATCACTATATTTTAGTTCGCGTCCGTTCGAGAGGCATTGACTCTTCCAGTGTGGCAGCCAATGGAGTACCAGGCGGCTTTCCACTCTTCTGGGTTCAGGGCCGGTCAAGGACTCGCGAGCAATGTTAGCACAACGTTAGCGCAGGTTACAAGGCGCGAAGAGAATGATTCAGAAAGGGAGTTTGCGATCATCTCTTAGGTCGCCCTATCATTTCGCTAACCGACGAGCTCGACGTTCAATATTTCGCGAGGGTCGTCATGGGCAATAATTATTACTCATTATTACTGATTAGACCGTGAATTACCGAGCAGTAAGCAACTTTTACTGGCACTTGCCAACCTACATCGCCGTGGTGCAATGCGTTCGGAACAAAATTACCATCGATATCACCGTGAATCCTGGAAGGATCCGATTCTACAGGCGGATTATTCCGGTTACGGTGGATGCGGACGGCGCTTAGTTATTAAGCCCGTTCGTTGTAGGTTCGAATGAAGGTTTCCGTTTTTGCTCGGGAGACGGTGGTGATGGTCACGAGAAGGCGGCGACCGCGAAGGACGCGGAAGATGGGGCCCCCCTCCTTATTATTTTCCCTCGGATCGCGCTCCTCCGGAGTTCCACAGGTTTCAACGAACGGCGAAGGGCAAATCTTTCTTTCGACTGACAATCATTTTTTCAATTCTCTTTTTCGGTTGCGATTCTTACCGGTGCTTATTTTCCACCGCCGCGCGGATGCGATAAAGACTTTAAAGCGTCGCTCGTATCTACTTTCATTACAATTATCTCCCGCACTAATCTTCCCAATGACTTCCGCTCTGTCCCCATCGTTCTCACATTCTGACGTTGGTCCCTCGTAGCGCCTCGCTACACGCAATAAACACCGAAGATCGATTCATCGAACACGCGGGGCGACGACCGTTCAACAAGTTTTCCCCTCTCGCTTCAGCACTCTCGCGTTTAGCATATCCGTTCTTATCTCATCGCATCTGTGAAGTAATATAGCCGCGTATCATATATCGGTGTAATTATTGTACGCCGCGAGAAACTGCGCGTCCTATGTACTTAGCGCCTTCTTCACTTCATCGATGACGAAAATAACTGCATCGTGCGACGGGAATAAGCAAGCTTGAGTGGTTCCATGTGATTACTGCCCTTTTTTTATTTACCAATTTCGCGTCAGCGTGAGACAATAAAATTGATTTTATACAATGGCATATTAACAACATGGGTGTACGTTCATACGCAAATTATTTGCAATCTCGCGGCCAAGCTGAGTGGAAATAATTGATTATTTTCCGGCTGTCTCTCGGTAAACGCCTGAGAGCTATGTATCCAATCGAAGCTCTTCAAAGCTCGATAAACCCGCCTTCATGGCAATTTCATCGTGGCATAGACGGTTCATTATTATCTCCGTACTGCCCACGTTTTTCCATACGCGTCCGAGTCGCGTTGCCCCATAAATAAAACCCCCGCCATGAGGTCACCACGTCGAACTAGACGATAATTGCTCCGCATTCCGCACGATTCGTTGGCACCTGTGCACGTCCACATGCATTCACTCAGGGAAGCGTGTGACATTGCACCGAGCGTCTCATATGAGCACGTAATAACAGGCTCGCAAGAACGTGGCGGTTGTTCTGTTCTTCCTCCCTTTTCATCGAACCGTCGTCCGCATCGAACTGCCTCATTTTCACGCACGATGTTCCTACCCTGTCCGCCCCTCGCGCCGCTCGCTTTTCTACGTCGGGTCTAAAGGTGATTTCTCGCCAAGGTCACGCAGTCTACCGCCGCGGAACGAGTCTATTTATAGGACGCGGCTGCAGCATCGCGGCTGCAGCTTCTATCGTTCCGAGAGGATCGTTCCGCCGTACGCAGCGCGCTGCGGCAGCGTTTTAGACGATACGGGCGATCGAGCGCTCCCGTTGTTACGCATAGGTAGGATAAACCGAGCATGAAAATGACCCGGAAGAGTTGTCTTAAAAAACCGACGACCGCCATCGTCGCGGCGGCTAGGCAAAGGCTAGGATGAGCTGGACGAGAATGATGCTGGTGCATCCGCGAACGCATTCCGGACGAGCGCGGAAATCGGTTATGCGCTCGCCAAGGCTACGAAATCGCTTCTGTGTGCACCAGTCCGTTCCGCGAAGAGAGATGCTCCTCTCGATTCAAAGGAGGAAACGCGATAACCAGTCCACTGCGTTGTCAGTGCGAGTGATGAATGCGAAGTTTTAGCGAGAGAATGCCCTACCTCGTCTGTCTGCACCAATCGCGCGGCATAGATTGTATCCCTCTGTATGGAACAGCGGTGGCATTTTTCACGATGCGAGAGCGTTCAATAGAGTTATTGTCAGTAGCCGCGAGGATGGCAGAGAAGGACTTCCGTTTTAGATGCCAATGATAGCGCGCCTTCAAGCTTACAGTGCGCTTGATGCGCATTGTGGATACAATGGCTGGGTGGGATTTATGATTCGCTGCTGATACGTCATGATCTACTTTGTGGCAAATTGCACGAGATTATTACGAAAAGGGTATCGCGAAGAGCATGCGGAAGAAACGGAGCTGTGCGATAACATACGACCGCCATTATGCAAAATTATTGATGTCTAAAGGGTTGTTGCGTCAGCTCGTCTACGACTCATGTGAGAAAATGGTGTTTGCATAGCGTTCAGTGTAAAAACTTAAAGCAAACTTGTCCGGGACCCCTTTCGAGGCCCATAATCCATCTTGCACTCCGCCATGTACCCTCACGACTTCTGGCATTACGTAACGCGACGCAAAGCAAACTCTCGGGTGCCTCTCAGGTGCACTATGTTATTCAGCGATTCTGTACGGTTTACAACGCGTGCAACGTGCGTATGCGCAGCCGGTGGCAGCGGCAAATACTCTAGTAAAACGTCGCGCGGCATCGTAAGAGCGCTTCTGGGTAATGCGCAATAACTTTGTTGCTCTATCACGGCCCGGAAGCTCCGGCTGGTATGCACTCTCCACTTCATCGAGTCGCTTATGCGCCTCTCCGCTCCGCGAAAGGAAACGCTCGTTTGTAATGCCCGATTCTCCGAGAGGAGCGCGATATCCTGTCGGGCTGGTTGCCACCGGCTAACAAATGCGAAAAGTTTAGCTATCCGTTCCTCGCTCTCTCGCCTAACCGTCTCGCGGAGATTACGGGTTTTGCAAATTACACGTTTTGATTAATGAAAATGCACGACTCGCGCGCCGCCTCCTCGCGCAAAAATTCACGCGGTACTTCTTCGCTGCGCCGTATATATGCTAATATTACGCGAGTTAACGTCCACGATATTTACGTCGTCGTGATTATTGCACGTAACGCGTCCCGCGGACGCTATCAGTGCAGCCACTGGCTTCGTTATCTTCCGCGATTGCTTTATTTCTAATGACGCCTTCCGCTCGCGGATTAACTCGCGCAATCTCGACGCGCAGAATACTTGTCCGTCGAGCAAATCATTTGCACCAGTTAATTAATCGTTTAATAATAGCTACAGTCTACCTTAATATAAGATAGCGGCGCTTAATTGAATTAAGTGAGGAGGGAGGCCTGCTGATTTATCAGTAATTTCTGCCCAACAAATTATCCATCGAAAGGCACGACGCATCACGATGGTGTTCGAACGTGTACAAACTTTCTATGATATATAAACGATAATACGCGCACGCTTCACATAAATTGATCCGCGCGTACGTACGTATTGGCTATCTGTGATATCTCGGATGTATCATTTCGCTTCGCGCTCGCTGTCGTTTTGAATTTCACGGTTCCGCGTCGATCGCGTCGGTTTCACCCGCTGAAACTATCCTTTGACTATTCCCAATCATCCGAATCAAGATCGAGATCCGACGATTTGCTCGAGCCTTTAGCACCAAGTCGCAGCCGTCACGTTGAATTCCAGCACGTCAGACGCAGCTGGTCGCAACTCTCTTGTCACGGTAGACCGCAGATCACCGTTTTCCCCTCACCGCACGAAATCCGCCCAATCGATTCCCGAGCGATGACACGCGTCACCGATAGACGCGGGAGTACATTGTTTTATAAAGTCGCAAAACACTTTTGTAATAAGGCACCGCAGGAAGCGGGAAATAAATAATTTCTTTTCTTTTCCTATTCACCGACGCGCGTTATTGGGTCTTGACATTTTTCCACCGAGCATAAATCGCTTATCTTTATAATATATAAAAAACGTTTGAGAGAGAGAGAGAGAGAGAGAGAGAGAGAGAGAGAGAAAATCGAAATCTTTTTCTTATAGCAGTTTAATAAGATATAAAAATTTGTTATTCACGATTTCAACAATCGAGATCTAAAGATTGAAATTTAAAAATTGAAATAGTCTCGATGAAGAGACGGTGGAATTATTACCGCATGACTCATTTGCATTAAGTACGAGATCATAAAATAAGGAAATTAAAATGATTCATAGTCGCGGTTGAGAATAATCCTGTGGAGATTGGAAAAGTGATATATCGTGAGAAGTAAATCCTTAGTAAATTATTGCCATATGGAATCAAGCGGGATATTCATATAATGTCGGAAGAGAATCTCGCCTTAGAAAAAAAAGTAAATTGGATTCTCTACTATGCGTCTCATAAAAGACACGGTTTTAATAAATTTAATTAATAGATTTAGTATCCTGAGCAATGAATTTCTAATCAGTTCAAGTGTTCGAAACGGGAGAGAGAACTTGTTTATACAGCTCGCTATTTAAGAATAATCGGTAGCCTGAACTCTAAATATCCTGCACGCGAAACGATCCGGCAACTGGTTGTATCACTTTTCTCTTCCTTTCCTTCTTTATCTTCGGAAGTTCTCTTTTCTTCGATAACGCCTATCGAAAAGAAGCTGCTGCACGGTAGCTTCTTAGTAGTCGCCTGGCAATTAGCGGGCATGAGACGCGAGTATTAAGTTTATCGAATCATTTATCGGCCTTATATGATTATCGAAGTCGTTCTTTCCAACGTTTCACGATAGCGGTATACCATGTTTTCGTTCCTGGAAGCCTCCCTTGGCCCTCCTAGAAGAAGATTGCTTCTCAACCGCATTCTCCCTTCATTAGCCTCGGCGTAACGAAGGGAAAAGTAACAGAGGGGCGTAAGCAGTCATGGTTATCTTCATAAATCTTCTTGGACGCGCGGCGATATCAGCTGTGTAATTGTTTCTTGCGAAGAAAGTTATAGCGGCCATTTCTAATGATGACTGATGAGGCTTAATTCAGCATTTTCGAGATACATACAGAACACCATATAAGTTAGACATTTTAGATAATTATTTACTGAAAAATCTGATTTACTTAATTTACCGAAAGCTACTTAATTCTACTTTACTATCTATCGCGATTTTCGATCAAGTTGCACATCTTTCTTGAATGTGTTAACTCTTAACTTCAAAAATCCATGGACTCTAGAGATTCTTTATTCTATAAATTGTCTTGATCGCTGTAATTGGCTCAATGCTAACGTAATAAAAAGTTTCATTCAATTATCACAACTAGCGTATTGTCGCCTTCTCCTTAATTCCTCCTGCTTCTTCTGTTCGCTATACACGTTTACCTTCGAACCAAAGCAATTTCAAGGGAACGGTCTATACAGAAAAAGTCGAACTAACGAAGACACTCGGCTGACTATCCTATCAATTGTACCGATGTCCATTCCAAGCTGTTAACTTAACTCGTTTCACTTTTCCAATTGACAGCCGCCGTCAATCTTAACGAGAAGCGAATTCACAACACAAAATATTTTTTGTCGCAAACTAAGACAACCGGGATATAAGTTTGTATCCCGTGATATCATGAATAAATAAATAATAATTAATTCTCATCGTCGAGATAAAGTATCAGTGCCTATATACGGATCGAGGGTGAAGAGGACGGAATAGCGAAGTAAAACCACTGTGTACGTACAAATTTACCAAGAGAAGTACGCGACAAACGGTCGTAAATTTCACACAATATCGTTGTCGAGGATAGTTTTCGAGAAGAGGGGAAAAATACAGGTGCAGAAAAACGCGATCGCTCGCGGGACTACTAATTTCGCTCGTCCGGCCTCTCAGTCGCTAATTTCTGCGTTCTCGCTGCGCCTCTATTCTTCCTCCCATAAAGAAGCGAGGGAGCGAGAAGAGCACGCTCACTGGTTCGCGTCTTTACGACGATCGATCTTCTTTTCTGTACAACTTTCCTTGTCTTTAAATTGGAACGACGTGCTCCTCAGTACGCTTCGCGTCGACGAGACATACGCGTGACGAGAATCGCCAATAACGGGGCTCGCGACGTTATCCTCGCGAAATCCTGAAAATAATTGGCTCCTTCTGGATTCATAGTCGCGGCACGAGGAAGAGACAACGAACGCGGCCGCTCTTTCGATTAAGCGAAAACGTCATTTTTCACGCCGCGTATTGTTGGCTGTCGGCAGTCAGTACAGAAAAACGCGCGGAAGAAATCTTATGATAAAAAATTTCACGATTAAAAATAATGAATCTCTGAACCCTGCTTCTTTTCTCGCGAGTAATTTATTTTTTTTCTCAGACTTTTATCATATCGAGAAACGTTTGTGATTTATAATACGCATGAAAGTAAATAGCTATTGATCAATGGTACCGTGATAGCTGATGCATAAAATTACGTTCTAAGAATCTTAATTTTAATTGCGAACTGTACTCTCCGCAGGCTACGCAGCTGTCTTATTATTAATCGGCTCGATTGTTACGTTCAATAAACAGCTAAACGCGACGCGTAATGGAAATGATTGAGCACGACCGTATGTATTCTTAGTTAATATAGCATCACAGCAATTTACGGCTGTCGAATGATTTCCACTGACAGCGAACTATTAATATCGAAGATAGATTGCGTACTTGTAACATCAACCGTGTACTTCGAGAAGGTGCTTTTTCCAAAGTTCCTGATCACCGATGTAGCAACGGTGGATGGAAACTCGCTGGGTGGTCAATGTCCGGACGCCCATACTAGTCGAAGCGGAATCGAGTTAGAGACAACGCGTGGAAAAAGAAACAGAAACACCGGAAGAAAAACACGGACTCGCGCGTCAATCGTACGGTATCTCGACGAGTGCGCGGCAGATATTATGAGAAAACGCGGGCGCGGGTTTCGCGGCATACGCGATGCGTATGAAGGTCGCTGATCATACAGAGAAGAATCCAGAAGTATGCGGCTGCACGAAATAAAATCGAAACCGGAGTAACTCACGTCGATAATGGCACAACTTGTACATGAACGTCTGCGTTATCGTCAGAAAACAGCAGATTATTTCCAGCTGAAGAAGAGTAACTAACGGGTTTAAAAGAAAATGGAAGGAAAGGGAGGAAAAGGAAGAGAGAGAGAGAGAGAGAGATGCAGAAGAAACAGAAGCACGCTCGGTGGAACAGAGGGAGAACAGGAATTCCTCTCGCGATGGAATGAGGAAATTACGAGGAGAAGGAAGCGACAGCGAGCCGCGGATGTCACCAGCGGCTGGTCCACGTCAGGCGTATCGCAAACGGGACGACACGCTTCGTGGATGTTGCACGGTCGGGGTTAGACCTGACAGAACATTCGCCGTGAACTAACACGGAGGCACTCTCGCGCCATGTGCATTCGCGCATTCACGCGCGTGTATTTAGATTAAGGCCTGTACGCTTGGGTCCGGGAGGTCGGCGACCTCTCCGCGGTATACCCGCAAAAAGAAACGTAAATCCCATCAGTAGGGAAAGAAGAAGAGATTGAATCGTCAAGGCAATTAAATTGTTGACGATCTACGATTTTTTCTCGAGATTCGATGGCAAGATGCGAGCGTGGGAAGGAACGAAATCGATTCAGCTATGTGAAAATCGCAGAGATGTATGCACGTCTGATTCAATCGATTAGAGAAATTCACATAAAGTAATTGTTCAGAGGATTATGGAATTAAATTTTTCATGCAACGCTGTCTATAGAACGGAAATATGAGATACGATTATCATGATGTTCCGTTATGCATTTCTCATCGAAGCTTTGAATTCTAATTCGTACGAGGCGCACTTAAAAGGTCATTTCCTATCAATTATGGTACGATTATCATAACCCCAGTAATTAGTTCGGATCTGCCATTAGCAAACCGGAGCTCATTAGATTGTTAATGTTGCTTACGATGTTACCAATGTGCAATCGTCCTTTAATGCGCCGCACCGTCTTTCGACTTTTTCTCCGGGACTCGTACAAACTACGGGACGTTAGAAGATTCCGCGATGTAAAGAGCTCTCGCACGCACAGCCAAAGATTTTTCTTAAATACCAAAGTAGCTACTCGAAGTTTCCTATCCTCTTTTACAAGATGCGAATTTTATACACGGAAGGAATACATAAAGTTATGAGATCTTGAGATCACGAAAGGCGTGTCTACGAAATAAAAAAAGTACCTCGACCAGTCGCAAAGATGCTTAACTTCATTGCGGATATACTCGCGAGTGAACATTAATACTTGTAAATATGGCTGTGCAAACTGCAAAAATTACCGATGCTTGACTGAATATAGCGGGGTTGGTCAGACCCTGACTCGGGCATGTACCTAGGTACTACCTCGCAGCGCCGGTCGAGAGGTCGAGGCTCGTTAAGTCGGCAATGTAATCTACGACATTACGACGTCTAATCGTCTCTAATGCGCTGCGTCGTCCTCAAATCCCCGTCCGCGGCTGGAACACGGAAGGCGTCGAATACGCCCGTAGGGAACTCCGTAGACCCCAAAGATTGAAAACCTAGGCGACGGCTCTCGCGATGTTGGTTCACGGAATTCTGCATGCGGTGCAGCGGCGGCGGTGGTGGCGGCAGCGACTGTGGGAAACGGGAAATTTACTCGGGGGACTCTCGTGGGTAGGGCTCTAATACGGCACGATACTGTCATTATACCCGTGACGATGTTCGGCCTATGTACGATGGCCGCTAATGGATGGACTATGTCGACTACACGGAAAATTCGAACAAGATGAAGGTGAAGCCGCAACTGCAAAAGATAATCCCTTGCATATTTATTTCGTGACTTTGTCAAGTTATATAGTTATTTGCGTGCGTTAATATTCAAAATATTCTATAAAATTTGTTAACATAAAAAAAGAAATAAGAAGAAAAAAAGAAACATTTCATCAATTTCTGGAATCATTGTGACAGTATATAAAGCAATAGACAAATCAAAAAAACATTGTGTATTTGTAGTATAAGTTAGGAGATTCAACCGTTTCACACACACACACACACACACGTTTTCGTATAGGAATGAAGCCAACTGACCTACACGAATCATTAGTGGTCGCATTTAATGATTTACAACTGATGTTTTCGTAGTATCGCGGTCAACGACGAACGAGAAAAGGAATTCCTCGTTAAAGAAGTCCCAGCAAACAAGGACAAGTACCCACATCCGACCTACAATTTCTCAAAACATTGACTCCGAGCGTTAACTTATTGCCGTATACGTTAAAGACTCGTTGTCAAGACCGTAAGCACTTTAATGCAATACAGTTACGTGATACGAGCTCGTATATATCATAACTGTACACTTAATGGAGATACACGATTGTGGAGATTGGACACGGTTTTGCCAGACCCGGGCGAGTTACCGACCTCGTGCGATCATCTCACGCTACAAGAGAACAGGGCACGCTTTCCCGCATTCGACGCAATCCATTTAACAACGAAACAAGCCGAACGAAGCTCGGCGCCCAGAAGTTCCGTTTAATATTGAAGAACAATCCGATCTTCACGACGCGGTACATAAAGCAAATTCTTGCATTCAATGGACCAAGAACGCGGAATCTCTTCGCTGCAAATTCCAGGAATACGATTACGAAAAGGAAACTCCGTGCATTCGAGGGCATTCAATTGCGTTTCTAACGTGTTTTTCGAGAACAAGAATCCAATAGTAGGACAATTATGTTTGGATATGCACAGCCGCTGAAAGCGAGAAAGAGATATGCAAGCGTTAAATTATTGCATCATTTACATTTACAAATATTGTGCGATAAAGTAGAGTGCTGTTGCAGAATGCTTAACGTGCTTAACGAATGCTTCTTTTTTTACGATAAAAGATGGAATTTATAGTTTTTCGTCCGCTTAAAAGAGGATTCTATTAGCGTATAAGCTACGGACAGCGCTATTCTCGGGATAAACGATAGGATGGCGAACCGGGAATTAGCGCGTCCTCAAAGCGCGAGAAGTCACACGGTGCTACCGCCACTGTCGGTGCGTCGTTCAAGGTCGCCCAAGGTCGTTCCCGGGGTCCTTGGACTCGAGAAACGCTCGTAACAAACTGGTCCCCCCGACCTTCGGCGCGGCGTGGCCGTTGAAAAGAAGGCGAGTCGAGAGCGGATGTGTTGCGAGAAAACGCAAGGCATGCATTATTACTTTCCTTTATCTCTCTTCCTCACACCGGTCGCAGTTGCACTCCGTGCACCTCTGCCTCCTGGGCACATCCCGCCTAGTCGTTCCCTTTTTATTCCGCCGACAGATACGAGCGCGCGGTGTAATGACGATAAAATCGAAGGACTGCTCTCAATTGGCTTCTTTGTCGTTCCGCCCTGTTGTCCATTTTTCTTCGGTTCCTCTCGGGGTTCTTCTTCGCCCGTTTCCGGTCGTCCCGCCGTTACACGCTTGCCTGTTGATGTTCTTCCGGGCTTCTTCTCTCTCGTCCTAAGGGTCGTGCGAATCAGCCCGAGCCTAATATTTTATAATTGCAAGCTCTTCTTACGTCATCCAATATCGTGCAAATTATACGCTTAACAACGCTTACAAGTTTTCATCAATTTACCAAGCCTTTCCTTTTCAAGATTAACACTTGTCACGCAGCTGTCCGTGGTCCCGGCGATGACTCGCATGTATCGCAATCTGCGTTATAATTGTGTACTCGGCAATTTCGCGTGCTAATTATAACCGCACGAGTGCACGGAAATTTCTTCCTTTTTTTCCCTCCTCCCTCGATCCTTGTCATCCCTTTCTTGTGCCGCGCCCCGGCTTTTTCCCGTCGCCCCGGTTCTTCTCCTCGCGGCTTCTCAACCAAGATATCCCCCCGGCCTGCTGACTAATAATATAAAACGGCCGATCCTCTCCGATGTATTATGCCGAGGTACGATTCACGCACGAGCGGGCACCGTAAGGGGGCACTCAAGAGGAGGCACGGCGGGATGGAATCTGGTCGAGCGTGTGTCACGGCCGACACGGCACGGCGGCGCACCGGCCGCGGCCGGGCCGCGCGAGAGGAGTAGAGGAGGAGGCGTCGCGTCGTCGCGAGAAAATCATTTCGAATTACGTAGCGGCGAGGCGATTCCATCTCCGACAGCGTATGGCAGCGTAGACGATCGTTCGCCGTTGTGCAATGTCGTCTCACATATTATACGGGGGCCTCCCGGCGTATATTGACCGTGATCGCGCGGTAAGATTGGAATAATGAAGTTGCGTTTACTTGAAAACTACCGGAGGTAGAGAACCGCGGAATAAATGCGCGTACAGTACGAGTTACATCGCTGTTACATTTTACACCGTCTCGCTCCCCGACACGTACCCATACAGCACATGAACATTGAATCAACATTTCAGAAACGTTGAATTGCAACATTGAGAATGTTGCATCAACGTTGCGAAATGTAGATTCAGCATGGAAAAGACATTGCAGAAACGTCCAATGTCCGTTGATGTAATGTTTTGCAAACATTGCAATCAACATTCAGGAACATTGATTCAACATTTATTGAACATACAAGATCATTGTACAATATTGATTCAACATTTATTCAATGTATATGCAATGTAGATTTGTTGGAAAAAAGTCTAAATTAAAAAAATAATATTAATTGTTATTATTT
>NJRL01000134.1:29193-39703 GCA_003063815.1 Aphaenogaster rudis
TCTGGACGAGCGACACTTTATCGCGATGGTTTATCGTTGTTATTTTATCGCGCGAAATTGCCGTGGAGATGCGCCTCCAAGTCTCGCGGGTGTTCTGAGAAAGGGTAATGAGCGCGTCGTAAATTCATAATACGATGTCTTCAATCCAAAATGTACGAAGGAGATTCTAAGAGATCTTACGACACCGGGATCATGCCGTCCCGCTTCTCGAGCGTTTATTTTCTTGACGACGGACTCTTCGGCCAATCTGTATACGTCCTCGCGATAAATGTGACGCCTTATCATGCGAACAAGATATGCGCCGAGAAAAACTACGAATCGATCGTGGACGCGGTTAGATGCTTAGTCGAAGGAGGTAACTGCGAAAGGCGATGGAGATTCGTAATGGATCTTGCGGTGTGTTCGATCGACGAACCTAACTTCCCTTCGTTATAAAGCACCTCCTCGAAAACGACACTTCTCGCGTAATCGTCCGCGACGTTGCTACGCAGCTTCCTGTGAGCAACATAAATCTCCTCGCTTCCTCGTATAAATTACACCGGGGGGATGCCGAAGCGGCCGACGGGGTCCCAGATGTAATATCACGACACTTTGCGATAATCTTCCGTGGTTCACTAAGCCGTTCCGTAATGTCATCAATTTACATCGACTCCGGAAGCGCTGCCGCTACGATGCTAATTGCGTTCGGCGCACACGAAAGGGATTGAAACTATGTGATATTTCATTGACACCACCATACTGATAAATTAGAACCGTTAGAAACTCGAGTGTTTTATATTTCTTAAGGCGTTAACTGCGGAGCATTCCGCATGGAGCATTCCACGGAGCATAACAAGGTAAAAATACATATGAGATAAATATTCTGAATACCAAGAACATTAAGATGCAAATGAAGTTAATCCAATCTGATTATTCCGCGCATTTTAATGCGCCTATAACTTTCGTTTGCGCGCGACAACGTCCTTTTTTCATCTCTCGCAGACGTGTCCCCAAGTTTTTTTTTACGTTAAAAGAAATTCACACTGCCACCCGGAAAAATAATCATCGTGTCAATTAATGGCGAGACTGCACCGCCGCGTCACGCAATCTCTCATCTGACGTGCGCGAAGATAAATCTTATTTAAATGAGTAGCGCGCAGGAGGCGAGGAAAAAAACGGTACCGTTTTGTGCTCGAGTGTCGTGTGTGAGTGTTTACTCGCTCAAAAAGTCGTTTCGCCATCCGGTTTACTCGCACGCTCGTCGCTCGTTACCTTTCCGTATGTACCTTCCGCTCCTCTTCCTGTTTGTTTCCAACTTTCCGTGTCATTCTTCCATCGCCGATTTGCACGTGTCGCTTCCGCGTCGCGCATCCCCCCGAATAGAATGACGTCGATATTCAGTAAGTATGACACATGGTGATACAGCATGTTTATCGTTTGTAAAAAATAACTTAATAATTAAGATGCGGATTGGAATCCTACACGGAAAGAATGGCTTTGCTATCTAAAAATTTAGTCAGGTACAGATCAGAAAATAATTACAGGTATCCCTCTACTTATGACTACTTCGACTTACGAATTTTTGGACTTACGACCAGCATGCGTGACGTCAATGGCCGATAATGTAATCAATCGTCGATAAATAAATCAATCGATAATACAATCGATTTTTGTTTATAATGCTAAATATTATATTAAAAGTTATATCTAAATATTAATGATAGAAAAGTTATATTTTTAAGAAAAAAAGAATTGTTTTTTTTTAATCACTTGATGAAAAGTTAATCTGTGTTTAAGTGGAATAATTAAGTTTAATTTTATAGTAACAAATATTATATTAAGAATTTAAAAAAACAGGTTTATGTTTTGTAATTTTTTAAATAAAAGTTTATAATCGTTTTAGTAATCAAATAATTATTTTGTATAAATGTTTTAATTATATAAAATGATATACCAATAATATGTCAGTTTAAATGATAAATGTATATAGCGGCAGTTTGACAGATTTAATATTTATTCGACTTACGAAGTCTCGAAACGTAACCTCGTCATAAGTAGAGAGATACCTGTATGTTTTGGACCATCCAAAATAATTATGGAGGACGCTCAAGCTATTTGTTAGGATGTCAAAACTTTTTGCAGCATTGTCATTATGCTTGAGCGTCCTACATAATTATTTTGGATGATCCAACACAATCATTTTCAGATCTGTATCTGGCTAAATTTTTAGATACTTCAGCAAAAACCGTTCTTTCCGTGTATAAATAAAATTCACAATGAAATTAGATTCCCTATTGTCTACATTTTATACATCTACAATTCTCCTATACTCCTGCAATTTCCTACAATTCCGCGGGGGATCTTCTCGAAATCTTTCCCTTTAAAAGCTTTATAGCTTCGTGTCGATACGGGTCAATAAATTATAATCAATCGATAATAAACACATCGTCGTAAGAGGTGCTAACGCGACGTGAGTAAGAGTTACGTCACTGCGAGGGTTCATAAATCGTCATTCGCGACGCGCGACCATTTCTCTCCATTCTCTATATACTTCTTTCCCTTTCTTTTTTTTTTCCTCTCTTCATTCTCGTTCCCGCCGTCTCCCGTCGTCGTCGTGCATCCAGGCTGAGTTAAATTGGCATGAAGCGTGACCGGTGTCCACTCTTCTCTTCCTCTTCTCTTCCCTCCTTGTTCATCCTTTATTCCCTCTCTTTCCGTTTTTTCTCCAGTGTATCTCTCTCTTTCTCTCACGCCGCGATTCACCTCTCGCGTCCTCCTCGTTCCTCGCCGCTCTGTGCAGCGGCTCGGAGGAGCAGTAGCTTCCGTATCGCGCTTTAATTACAATCGGGATCCCGTTTTTTTACAGTACTTTTATTAATTGAGGGGCCCCGCGTGTGCGTACCGCTCTGGGCGCGCGCACACGCTCGCGGACAATATAACGTGTATACTTATCGAAGCCACGCGTCCCACCGTAACAAAAGACGATTACGGTACCCGATTCGTCGTGGTCACACGCGTCGCGGGTCCTCGCGCACCGGCGACAATCAAACATTCAGCATAAAACCCGCAATTATTTTCCGGGCGACGTCGTCGCCCGCTAGTGATCAAGATGAACTTGTAATCGCAGCTTGCTCTTAATTGCCCTCGCGATATGTTCGGTAGCACTCAGCTACACGAACGGAACGAAAGACGCAACGTCTATATAGAGAATTTATATCAAAAAAAATATTTTATTCCGCGTTTAAAATTGCGTGAAATAATTATCAGAAAATGATAAGTCAGTCGGACTATTCCTTAGTAGGTGAGAAAATCGCGATGGAATAGATTAAGATTTTTACGATAGCTGGTTTTAATAGAATAATTTGCATCGTGAAAGGAAAATTAACTCATCGCCTTTAACAGTCAATTCAAGTTCAAGGTTCAATTTGCAAGCCGCGATTATACGGAACAAAAGAATCACTCTGCGATAAAACGCATTACAGCATCTCATTCTTATGGTAGCACGTCTTTCCTTCCTGGTTTCGTTCGGTGTATAACCGCATGGTTAATAAAGTTCCTAGTTATTTTTTAAAACGATATCTTGCTCCGGAAAAGTGGCATAATTTTATCCGACCGTATATACAAAATACTAAAAATCTCTAGCATCTATCTTTTTCTTTAATTGCATTTTTAACGATTCAATTGTTCCTATTTTAAAGTCTTTTGATACAGGAATTTGAGAGCGTTCGTGTTTAATGAGACCTATAACAATACATTTATTTCATAACATCCGACAGCTCGGAACGGATTTATTGTCGGAAAGATGAAAAGAAATTTGCAACGTTCGCACGGAAGGCTTCCGCGCGAGCGGCACATCCTCGTTTTTTTACCGGCAAATTATTCGATTGTTTCGCAATCTTAACGATGTAAATAATTGCTTTCTGGTCGCACGCCCCGTTCATGTTTTAGATCGCGAGATGTCAGTTAATGAAGTACGATCCTGCAAATAGGGTGCTATGCAAATGATCCTGACGTTCTACATGGATTATGGCGGATAAGTGCCGTCAGAATCAGAAACTTCCTCCTCGTTGATGTAACCCCATTAACATAAGTTAATGAAGAAAATGGGTGTAAATAGAAAAAAGCAAATAAGATGGTAGTAAATTAGCGTATGATAGGCTGTGTACAGAATGTTTCACTCTAATGATACAATCTATCCTCTAAAACTGTACAGCGATAACATTATGAAATTTCATGTCCTGTATGATTTGATTATCTCGTGAGTATATTGCATCTTATAAATTCTCACTGCTATAAAACCGCTGGTGTTCTTCATGATAAAATCGGAAGTTTTACCGGAACAAATATAAAACTTCAAACGAATAATGTATATTAGCTCATGCTATAATGAAATACTATTCAATGAAGATACGGAACTTGAAAAGAGTCAGCCTAAAAATATTCCAAGGCACCTAAAGATACCGCTAGAACGCCAAGCCATAAAATATTTGAGCAACGTAGGAACGGAAGTTGGTGCTCAACGAGCTCGAAAATCCCTTCGCAGGAAGTGGCAATAATTAAGCCTAAATCGTGTTATATTAACGGACTAGATCTGCGAGATCATACTACAGTGATCTAGAAAATCAGAAATTAAACAAGCATGGTTACACAAAAATATTTTTACGAGCTTAATGATTAAGAAAGATTTATGTTTTATATTATTAGAAAGTTCCGTCTGTACTCTAAGCTTTTTGATTATCTTACAAAATTATAATAATATTATATATTCAATCGCAGAGAGATCAATCCTGATTTAACTAAGAATGCACCTTTATCATATTTATTTACGCGAAGGGTGATTATTAAAATTAATCATCTTTCACCGTGACAAGATGCGATTACTATAATTTCGTTCATCTAATTTACATGGCTCGTCAAAGGTACGATCGTCGAGGTACCTTCATGCTGGCGTCTCAATTAAAGATCGGACCGTAATTATTCCCTTCGTTTGAGGTCCGCGACGCGCCACGCGCGTCCGTCCCGCCGTAAATCAAAAATTCCGGGGGCAGAGGTCAATTGTTCTTAAGAGGCGGCCGCGCTTTCAGAAGTTTCCTCGCGACTGACGTTTCCGCCGGATCGATAATTGCTGTCACCTCGCGTTTGTGCATTCCGCCGCGGTCCGCATCGCGAAACGGCTGTTTCTAAGCACGAACCTAGGAAGATGCTACGGCACGTGACGGGTCGCATTGAAGTATCTTCTTGATACATAAAGACCGACCAGCATAGAAAATTCAGTGAACTTCTTCACCGACGTATCTTCTAAGAGTAACGCGAATATATTCCGCGTCTCGATAACGGTAACGCGGATAAAGGAACATTTCTATAATCAATTTCTCCACGACTCAGATTGAGATGCATATCGTGTTTAGGGACGCGTCACAAGCCGTGCCCTCGTTGCACGGGATACATCGCAGCTCGGATAATTGCTTTCGCGAAGATAATAATTATTATCCAAGGAATTTTTTTGCACTGATGTAGACTAGCTATTTGGACAGGAATTTTCATGGACTCTTCACAGTTAGAATCCTTATCGAATTATTCAAGCATCATCGCTCAGGAAAACTGCTGAGTTCTCGTTAGACTTGAGTGGACCCTCCCATTAATAAAAAAAAAAGCGACGGACACGAAACGTCGCTGCCAATCTGCTGTAATCGTCGGCCAATGTATAACCCGACGCGCAGTGTACACATTTTTATTCATTTAATGGTTAAGAGGCTATGCATTTCTCTAAATAGTTAAATAAAGTACAGTTACGTGGAAGAAAATGAAATCGCCGTAAAATGGAATCACGTTGTATACTCGATTCAAATGAAACTTTATTATAGTTCACCGCGATGAATACGGATAAAATTGCTTTAGCATACACCGGGTCTCTGATGTCAAATCAAATGGTATTCGCGTAGAAACGAGTCCTATACCGTTACAACCGCGTCAGCTAGCACAATTTTCTGTGCCTGCTCGCGGCGCGGCGCAGAAAAATCTTTTGAGAGAGAGAATCACAGGAATGCTTCCCCCAAATTATTAAAGGCCTATGAAGGGATATAAAGAGATATTATCTCTTCTCTCTTTCTCTTTCTCTTACGACTATCACGTACCGTTACACAATTCAACCGCTGCGGTTCTTCGTGCTCGACAGGAGAAAACGAAATCGACCTAAGTAATAGTAATCTCCGAATTTTATTTCTCCGCGTTCGCTTGTTCGTTATTTTATTTCGTTGCTTTATCCGCTATCGCGTCAAAGCGAAATCTTCCGGCATTTCTGTGGAGTGCCCGCGGAATTTCTGAGACATTGTACGTTTGCGATCGCCGCTCGTGATCGAATTATCTCCGGATCATCCGGAAGGAGGGAGCCTAGGTACTTACATTGCACCTGGCACTTGGTCCGGGGAGCTTAAATCGACGCGGATGCCGGACGAGAGGGCAGCCGTAAAGTCGGATTAATCTCCGGCAATTTATGGAGCATTATCCGCCGACCTTCCGGTACGCGAACGGCTATTAAGGTAGATGAATGTACACCGCCAAGGGGGGCGAAACGGGAAGAGGACGAGCGAGACGCTCGCAGGATGAACAGGACGCGGTTGGGTGTGCGTGCGTGCGCTCCTAAGCGTGTGTAGATTCACGCACATCGCAGTTGCGTGTCGCTCATACCTCATTCAATCGTGGATAGCGTTACGACGGGATATGACGCGGCTCGTACGCACCTGAAAAAAAAATGCGCTGGTTACGCGTATTAACTCTGAGACACGCGGGTACGCGTGCGACTGCGAGCGTTTCGGAAGCGATTGGCGGAACATGATGGAGCAAGAAGTAAAATCTGTAAATAAGGGACGAGATTTATAAACGGGGGATAATACGTCCGCGAGGAGAAAAAGGAGGACAGGTCTGGCTTTCGCAAAGTCGTTTCGCTATATTTCGCCATTAAAACGCTATTAGGGTAACCATGCGTGGACCGAATTAGCGGAGAGCGCGTAAAATCGACGGAGCTGCCTGTAAAACTCGGTCGAAACTAGGGCTCAGACAAAAGATTCGAACATATTGTATGTTCCATCTGTTCGAATAGTTCGAAGTAAAAAAAAAGAACATCCAGTTCGAATCTTTCGGACAGTTCGAACTTAAGCAATGATCGTCCAGATAACACGATGTCTAAAATCAGGACATAAGACGTCTTATAAGACATCTTTAAGACGTCTTTAAGACATCTTTAAGACACATTGTTCAAGATTGTCATATAGACGTCTTAAAGATGTTTTTAAGACGTCTTATGTCCTGATTTTGGACATTGTGTTGTCTGAGCGGTCTGTAATGTCAATTCGTTATGTCTGAAGTTCGAACAGTTCGGACAGTAAAGATTGACGCAGTATGTATTGGAAACAAAAGAGCAGTTTTTCACGAGCTTCACGAGCCTTTTTAAAAAACTGTCACATAAACTTAGGTTAAACTTTTAAACTTACGTTCGAACTATAATAATATCGAACTTTCGGATCTGAAGTGAGTTCAAATAGTTCGAACTATTTGACGTTCGAACTTGAGGTTCGAACTGTCCGAACTATTCGATCACCTAATGTTTCCGAGCCCTAGTCGAAACAATGCGATAATAAAACAATTCCGGGAGAGGGAAAGAAGGAATATCCCGGAGACGGTTCGTTCGTGCAAATCCTTTACCGTTGCGCGATTAAATTTGCACACAGGGACACACACAGTACGCACCGTCATTGTCTCGTTACGGAAGCCGTGTCGTTCGTTTTATTGCCCCGTGCGCTCGAATTAATTCCTGAGGCGTGTAAACCAGCAATGTAATGCGCGTGTAAGTCGTATTATATTGTGTCTCATGCGGGGCCATTAAACGAATACGACGCCGCCATTGTTCTTTAAATCGCGATATGTCGTTTTACGCGACGAGGTCTACGCTGTCGCATCTCCGGACAATTGATTGTAGTTTTTAACTTTAATGATAATAATACGACTACTCGCATATTTAATGCTACAAATTACCGATTCAAATTTACGTAAGGATGGTAATAATACCACCTTCCGCAATTAGTCGTACGCTGTATTTAAATTGCTAAGGAACCTTATTAACGATCGCACAATGAGGAAGGCGGGATGAGATACTTGGTAATCAGAAGACGTCATTATTATCACAGTTTTCGTAAGGTTGTAAAAATAACGCGGGCGAATTCTCACGTGAACGGCGCGAAAGACGAGTGATTTATTTTGCGACGCGGTATTCGGCCGCGGGAAACGCGAGTGGTATTCGCGGATTATGAATATCTTTCCTACGTAGCGCTATTGTCCGCTCCGCAATTGCTGTACAGTTACGTGGGCGCGTATTGTGTAACCGCGCGGCGTTTATTGTCAATAGAATCCACGATAAACACGCGAGAGGCCGCCGCCCTGAAATGCACCGTTCAAGGCTTCAAGACGGATACGTGACATTGTAAACTCGAATTGTTTACATGCTCGCGTTGCATACCGCCGCGAGATCCGCGCCATCTGCTACGCGCGCACGTTGCAGAAATAGCGGTGCTACACCTCGGCATTCGCCTCGATACGATAATAAAAACACGCGCGTATTCCTGGGATTTTATAGAGCTGTCGAGCATAATAAAATAAGATCTATAGCGGAACGCGGGAAAAAGCGTGTTTGCGTAACATCCGTAAATTATGCAACCGGGCCGACAAAAAAGCAGGCATAATCGCTTCTTTAATGGACCAACAGAACTTCCCTGTATCTTTTTATACACGTCTACGGGATATTACTGTACGCCGCGTACGGCGTCGATCGATGTTTTCCGGCGAACTCATCTCTCGCGTCTCTAAGAACGACCCCGATGAAAGTGAAAAAAAAAATGGAAGGAAGGCACGCGAGGGACGAACGGCCGGGGCGCGCAATTAAATCGTAATTCTCATATCCCTCGAGATCGGGTCGGCTTAAATCAGAAACGCTTCAACAATCAGCCGGGCCCTTCGAGCGGCGCGGCTCATTTGCAGACGGATCGCATATTTCCCGGTGCGGTGCAAAAAGCTACCGCGGCGAAATCGATATCGGCCGATAGAGCAATCAGCGGCGCCGGCCGGCCGGCGGCGGCGCAAGAAGGCGCGAGTGGCACGCGAGAGGAATAAGCCGAGGATCGTGTATGCGCTATTAAATGGTACATTGCCTTCGCGTGTTATAGAGTCATCTGGTACACGCTACGCGGGGATGGGTGTACCGGTCCACCGCCGCTCTCTCGCGTGCCCCTCAAGCAGCATCCCGCGGACTTCGGTAGGCCGGCGCGCGCGTCTTCGGCATCCGAAGAGATTTCATTTCCAAGGGACCGACTTTCCGACGTACTATATATCGCGACGCGCCAATCGCGAAAAGAGCCGTGAGAATAATTTAAGCGGGGTTTCCACATGCAATGATTACACAGGCCGACAATTTTGATCTCATTCGCACTATCTCGGACTGGACAAGGTGACCCCGAAAGATTTTGACGCGCTAAAACCAAATCCGTTGACAAAATTGGTCCATCACGTCAGGTTTTTGAGACAGACGCAGCGAAAGGTGCGAAAGATCGCATTTTTTGCACTTTTCAATCGGCTATATCTCTGGATAGGAACATGTCACGAACTTCAATAAGGTCTCAAATTGAAGTTTGAAATTTCTATTCTGTGTAAAAAATTATAAAAGTCCCAAATAAAAAATATTTTTCCCAGCAAACTCTGTCAAAAGTCTGAAAGAAAAACTAAAAAAACTCATATTTCGTTAGTCGAACCTCTGGATAGAAATGGATTACAAATTCATCGAAGCTGGAGACTTTGAAGAAGATGTTCAATTGAGCATAACTAAAGCCATGAAACAACATATTGTATATACAGTTTTTATTTTTGAAGTGGTTTTAGCGTCACCCATTCTGTACCTCAATACATCATACATATATGAATACTACGTACGGTTTTCTACGTAAACTCGAGATCTTGAGCTTCAATTTGCGTGGTCACTTTTGATGGACCAATTTTGTCAACGAATTTGATTTTAGCGCGTCAAAATCCTTCGGGGTCACCCTGTCCAGTCCGAGATAGTGCGAATGAGGTCAAATTTGTCGGCCTGTGTTATTGGCGCCATTCGATTGGCGACAGTTGAGTTGCATATGGAAACAAATAAATTCGATTGGTTAACTGGTGCCACTAATCATTGCGCCAGTAAAGTTGACGGCCATTGTACTTTTTGGTGCCAGTGCCTCTGTTTTCTACGCTAAACACGTGCGATTTATTTTCTCAGATAAAAATCAACGGCGAAACCATCGAGGAAATGGTCCTCTGAAGTGATTGTGAAGTTCCTGGAGGTATATGAGCAATACCCTTGCCTGTGGAATCACAAAATCCCCGACTATAAAGATAAAAATAAAAGGCATTAAAAATAAGATCGTTGAGATTATGTCTGACTCAGTATCTGGTTTTGTTGTAAACTTTGCAAAGACCAAAATACGCAGTATTCGAAATGCGTATA
>NJRL01000134.1:66038-100096 GCA_003063815.1 Aphaenogaster rudis
CATTTCGATGTTCATAATTTTAGTCAGGTTCCTGAATTGCATCAGAGTGGGACCTTACTAATTTACAATAATTAGGAAGTGTAACTCATGTCGCTCAAAACGAAGATGGCTCGAAACGAGACTGAAACGTTCGTAATGTATAACTTATCGATGTATTAATGAAGTAAACATATTTTTTACTCTATAATTATAATTATTGCGCACTAATCACCGCGCTGTCACTCTCAGTTGCCCACTTTAATTTTTGTTAAATTTCGAGTCCTTTACAATTATTTTTTATTTTAAAAAATTATATATAGATCACGTTTTAATTTGAAAAGATTCGATCAATGAATGTTGGAAATTTTACAATTAATTTCATAACATAAATACGAAAATTTAATAATGTTTTTAAATAAAAACAATAATAGCGTTTAAATATAAATCGAAAAATTATTATATGCGAATTTGAGAGAAGTTAAAGCCCATATTCTTTGTCAATTCATCGATTCGTTGTTCAAACTCACCTCAATCAGATGACAAATTCAAATGACGTGAGATCCAAATGAGATAATTAATTTCCCACGTAATTAAAACTATAGTGATTGATGTAAATATTTAATTCTCCTGTAAACGCAATTTTCATGTTTACCTTTAACATTACATATCAATTTAAATATTTCATTACTATATTATATATATGTACTATTACTATTACAATTATTTTTCATACAATATATTAGAAATATATATCTTTTCAATATCATCACGGAAAGAACGGTTTTGTTGAAGTATCTAAAAATTTAGCCAGATACAGATTCGAAAATAATTATGCTGGACCATCCAAAATAATTATGTAGAACGCTCAAACATAATGACAATGCTGCAAAAAGTTTTGACATCCTAACAAATAGCTTGAACGTCCTACATAATTATTTTGGATGATTCAACATAATTATTTTCTGTATCTGACTAAATTTTTAGATACTTCAGC
Organism: Aphaenogaster rudis; assembly: GCA_003063815.1. NCBI lineage: Eukaryota > Metazoa > Arthropoda > Insecta > Hymenoptera > Formicidae > Aphaenogaster > Aphaenogaster rudis. The sequence goes on from NJRL01000134.1 coordinate 67,012, forward strand.
AAAACCGTTCTTTCCGTGATCGTTCAATTAATATAAAATCGTGACCACAATTCTAAAATGATCTATTCAAAAATTTCCGGGAAGAAATATTTAATGGTTCTCACGTCATAATACTTTGTTATGAAGCCTAATCATCAATCAATACAAATGGATAGATTACAAAAGTTCAGGCTAAAATTTGGACGTTATAAGAACAAATAATTAACAATAGTAATTAACAATCAACGTGATTTTGTTAAAAAGGTTACCTGGAATTTCATACGACTAAAATATTCCAATATATTCATTTTCTTTTTTATATAACGTGATCATACTGAAATATACATAAGCGTATTGATATATTTGTGATAAAAAATATCTAAGTATGTGCATTACTTTCACCAATTTAGATAATATTTAATCCTGTACAATAATTGAGAAAAAACAGAAAAAAGCAGTGTTTATTACACAGTAACAAATATTAATAATTTCGTCCTATTATTTCTATTCTATTTAATTTGTTTATTTCATATTTTTTCGTTCTATCTATTTTATTAAATAAAATATAAAAGCATGAAAATCACACAGAAATTAATCAATTATAAATCAAAATAAATCAATATAATAAATAATCCAAGATTGAATATGTATCCTAATCTGTTCTAATCTATCCATTTTAAGGCAACAGATCTATAAGATGTAATATTTACGTAATAATTTACTATCGTAATTTAATACTAAATACATCTATATATAATACTATATATTTGATATAATTGTTATAGATCCGTTATTTCAACAAAAAAGTTTTCTTTTCACTCACCCACCGATGCGCAACAGCGGAGTTATCTGAACGTCGATTACGTTGATACTGTAACATACAAATATAAGATCTACATTAAAGCAAGGCAGAAAAAACAATGAATATTTAAAAATTTAATTACTGATTGCAATTCTGTATTTGTTCTTCAAGTAGATGTTTAATAAAATAATCAAATAATGTTCAAGAAAATTCTATTCATTAGATGTTAAGTTGTCACACACTTTAGAATTCTACAAATAAAAATCTTTTATTCGGATTCTTATTTTCTAAATCATATGAATAAACGATTCAAGTAAAAGGGAGTAAACAATGTTGAAGTTTATAGCTAACATTAGGAAAGACAAATGAATTCTTGGCCACAATTTATGATGATCAGAATGTAAGAGTACCGTAGGTGTTAAAACACCGAGATAACGGCCGCAACATCGCCAACATCTACCAGCGTTAATCAGGGTTAATTAAACCTTTGCTACTCATTTGAGAGCTGCCATAATGTAAAAGAAGAGACAGGGGGAACACTTAGAGTACGGTTAAGGCAACCGGTCCTAAATGTGAATAACGACGAAAGTTAAATGGCGTAGGTGTGAAGACCCGGAAAATGTACCGTAAAATCACGTTCCTCGACTGGTAGCCATACTGGCCCATATTTATCCGAGTTTCGGAGGCGCGTATACAGTTATCTCGCTCGACGTAGTTCGGAACGCAATGCGTTCTTTTCCAGACGATCCCAAGATTCCACAAATCTCGTAAAACATTCCGACAGCCACGGCAAATGCGTGCCGCAACGGTTCCGTGGCTCCCTTTACACGATATTCTTCGCTCCTCTTTTCTCCGGACGGATGCAACGATCACGCAGAATTCGAATTCTCTCGGAGCCTTCCCTGCGGGGAATTCTCCGATGTTTGAGTAATGTAAATATATTTCATGCTCGCTTTTTAGATACAAATGGTAGAGAAATCACGACCTAAGCCGCGAAGATTTTCAAAATAAGAATGATCGACACAACGAATGTTCCTGATGTTGTAAGTACTATTTTCTCTCGCGCCTAATATATATTTAGAAATTTTCAAAAAACAAATTACTTTAATCTTGCGTGACACGAAATACGTAGATAAGTAAATCTAATAGACACTCTGTATGTGAATTTGCACAAGTTGAGTAAGACGCATTATCCTGTCGAAGTTAAGACGCGAGCTATGCGGAAACGTCAAAAATATCCCGTAGAGCCCTGACATCCCGCGGCTACGGGTCCATTACGGGTCACGTAGCTCGAGTTCGGATGTTGTTTTAAGTTTCAACGAACACCGGTTTCACCAATTTCATCGAGAGCAAAGGTTAAAATTCGCCGTCATTACCGTAATGGCGCGAGAAGACGCTTTTTAAGTACGGTAGTTGGTATAATAAGCGTTAAATTACGCAGAGACAAAAACCGCCCACGTTCGCGGTGTAATAACGACTTCCCTGCTGCACAGGAAAATTTGTAGTTTGACTCGGAGTCATTTGACGTGACATGCGATAAAACTGGTAATTTATATTCAATCTCGCAATTGTAACTGAATAATTTTGACAAGCAAATATTATAAATATTAAAAACAAAGATCACAAAAGCTCAAAATATGCAAAAGCAAGCAATATAAAAATGGTCAAGGATACGAGCAATTAAAAGTTAAAGATCAAGATGTTTATTATACATGAAATTAAATAAAAATCATAATATCAACTGAAAATAATTAAATTCCCTAAATTTAACTTCTAAAGTTAAATTTAGGGAATTTAATTATTTTCAGTTGATTTTTATTTAATTTCATTTATATGTATAATAAACATCTTAATCTTTAACTTTTAATTGCTCGTATTCTTGACTATTTTTATATTGCTTGTATAAATATTATTCAATTCCGCGTAGAATATTTTCAAAAATAAAATATCTGTAACATTACTCTGACTCTTTTTGATCATAAAATCGTAGACTATGTATAATCCGGATAGATTGTTCGCTACCTTAAATTTAAAATTCCATTCCGAAATCTAAATGTAATTGAAATGTGGAACCTGTTACATGTCGACGCTTTTTGCACTTCAAGTTCTGCAGAAATTCCCGGCTGTTTCCCATGAGCGAGTATTCTAATTTTTACCCTGTGACACGTTGCTAGCATTCCACTTCTTTGTCCCCGCGTTTCAACTTTGCTTTATCTTCCGCAGTGCGAACACGGCAGTAGTCATACTAATGAGCGTTCATACCTACCTACATAGCGTGGTATGTATCGCGCGTGGGTACAAAGTGTTATACAGATGTTTGACACGTTCACGAAGAGAGGGAGGAATATGTCGAAGAACTAACTGTTAACGACATGACAAGCCGAAGGAATACTGCATCGCGATTATAAGAATTTATTCGCTATTAATTATTGCATGCTTGACAGCAACTTCTCAGAGAATGTGAAATATTTGGACGCCGCTTGGAAGTGAATGGCTAATGCGAGCGGCATGAATTATGTAAAGCGTAAAAAAATCAATCGTACACTGAGAAAAAAAATTTGTTGAAAAACTGAAATATTTACTCCGATACGTTCAACTAAAACATTAGTTGGTTTAACTGAACATTGGTTGAATTAAAAAGGTATAAACTACAGATAAAAAGGTATAGTTCATTTTTTAATCAAGAATTAGTTAATTCAACTAATGTTCAGTTAAACCAACTAATGTTTTAGTTGAACGTATCGGACTAAATATTTTAGTTTTCAACAAATTTATTTTCTCAGTGTATATTACTTAATCAGTTGAAATGTACGAAATAGGGGAAAGTTGGACAAAATGGTGAGGATAGATAAAACGGGGAGGTAGGTTAAGTTTAAGTTTAATAATATTAAATTTAATTATATTAAACTTAAACTTAACCTACCTCCCCGTTTTATTTATCCTCATCATTTTGTCCAACTTTCCCCTACATAGAAATAAGAATTATCTGTCACGTATAACTGTTCAATAAAAATTATTATTCAACAAGTGTGTCAAAAATTCACGAGCCACTTTTTATTCATTATTAATACAGTCTCTGGTTGATGCAGACTGACATCATCGGAAACTTGAAGTACAAAAAATTCCGTTTTTGCTGGGTACGATGAGAGCGCGTAATTTCATGTCGACGGACATAAATCTATTAACGGTAATATATTAATAAACCCAAGATGGATGACTCGAATCGTAGAAACATAACGCGAATGAGCAGAATTGTACAATTATATCGTGCTATGGAGCCGAACAATTAAAATAAAATATAATAAAACAGAGAAAATGAAGTGCAAGACTGCTTTGTTTGCTGTCAAATATATAATCTCGTTGCTGTCAAATATATAATAGCTGCAATGTATCTTCCTGAGTGCAAAACTGTGAATCGGCTTAGACTTGGTTTCATTGGAAATTTACAGAGCGTGTTATGTTAGTTCTAACGTCTTTTAATTTCTACTTAATTTCTAATGTCGGTTTCGCGACCGTTCCCCTTTCCAGTTCACCGATATTATACGATATCTGTACTATCAGTTGCAGCTTGCATCGCGATACGGTTAATAAATTATGGATCAATTAAAATTATAGCGACTTTGTTCTCTTACACGTACTCAATATGTATAAGCAATTATTAGAATTCATTAACTGTTTTATTTGCGGTCAATATGTTAAAAGAAGTTATTGCTTTCGAAAGGTACTGTATCACTATATATAAATGTAATTATATGTCGTTATATGTATACATATTTAAATGTAATTGCCAATTCTAGGTTTCTTCAATCGACTCCTTCCATTTTAAAATAACGATGCTGAAAATTACGATTGCTTTCCGCAGATATTGAATCATTTATTGCGCAATTTTTCACTCGCAAATCTGATAAAGATATCTTATACGTAACATCATTCAAAAAGTGGCATTCCCATTTTCCCAACGTAATGAATGATGGAGCGAAAGCGAGCTGCAAATTGAATTTACAGGTGCATTGCACTTTTCTACTCAATTAAGAGATAACGATATTTCATAGTCACGTACCATCGGTATTTTTTCTGTTTTGCATGTATCGCCGTCATTCCGATTTAATGATCGCTTCTGCTCATCTTGGTGATTACTAAACTGTCGGAAAACACGTGGCGTGCGAAATTTATGAGACGAGATATCGCTTCTACTAGCTATTCCGCAAACACTAGGTACAGTTATTCGAGAACGCCTTAAAATATTCTAGGAATTCTTTCGTATATATTCTAATCCTGTACACAACATTCTTTTCGCGAGATAACATAGTTTTAATGATAAAATTATCGCCACTGCTTTTATCATCCTTTATATTTTCTTAATCTTCAGAATTTTGTTACTTATTTTATACCATATATTGCATCGTATATGCGCTACAAGGCAAAGACCTTTTTAGTCGTAACTAAACATGTCACGAAACAATTCACATTCGCAGTCTACGTTCGTGCGACCATTTTCGGTTTGATTAGGTCGTTTAGAAATCGCTAATCTTTCAAGGTACCGCCGGCGCCGAGGTAATAGAACGCCTAGTCACGTTCTAACTAAACCGCCGGAAACATCTATACTTTTCAGTAGTCTAAGTGGAGTCATTAAAGTCGACAAAAAAGTGGCGCAGGTTGGAATGTACGGCGATCCTTCAAAGCGCCGTACGCATCGGCTGCTTAGTCATTTAGACCGGCGTGCACATCGCTTAAGTTTCAGCCATTCACTTTAAGCCTTTACCGTTCCGCATTCAGCGGCATGTAACGACGCTACCGGCCGTTTCTTATTATTCATTAGCGGGTCAAGTTTGAGCGAGCCGCGGTTGTTTTTACGCGTGTCTTGACGCTTCCCGATGTGCTCTTGGAAAATGTCACGTCGCGACTATCAATGAAGACAACTGACGTGAAGACTTTCAGATGTCGAACTGACCGCGTCACTGCAGACCGGTATAGACTAGAGATCTTCTATAAGAGTCACGAAATAACGTCAAAGTTAGGTCAGTGATGCCATTTTTCAGCAAAAACCGGAAATAGCCATAGCACGAAATTTAATTTTTAAAGCGTAGTTTTTCAAATAAAAGAAATAAGTTACATGTATAATAAACTTTTATATATTATATTACTTTAATTATATATAAATATATTATTTAATTATACATATTGTAGCATTTTAATAAAAGGTTCCAATTTCGTCTTACATAGAATATTCATTTTACTCTTCGCTCACGGGGAAAGACTTTCATAAGACGTCTTATGTCCCGACTTTGGACATTGTGTTGTCTGGGAACTTTTCTTTGGTGAATTTTGGCGCAGAACAACCAGCCATTATTTGATACTTTAGTTGAGGTTATTTTAAAATACAGATACAACCGTGTTACAAAATGCGTGAATTTGAAATAAAATTTCTTTACATGGCTATGCGTCAAGTCCGGACTTGCGGGAAAGATTTAGTAATTTTAAATGTACACATTGCATTTTCATGGAAACCATAAGGATCTTTACGAGCGACGCATTCGCGTGCGGTGCATTTTAGCGTCAGTTATTTATGTCTACGATATGAAACAGGTGGCACGACGTCGGGTGTGGCGATTATAAAACTCCGCAGGCCGCGGCTTTATTATTGGCGCACACGGGCAGTATAAATACGCGTGTGCCCGCGTATGCAAATTCCGCAGTATACACAATAAACGATGCATGAATTAAAGCGGCCATACCATGCGCATAAACACACGTAAAAATACAACAGACGTTTTATGCTTGAATTTAATGGAAAAAACACCTCTAAAGCCGAGCCTATATTTAGCTGAATCATTACGTTTGTGCATTCTAATTTCATGGGTGGGTTTTATATCGGTAGATGTTGACTTTAGGAAGACAAGAGGGTGCAAATTAAAATTTCCGATCCCAAGACGGCGTTAATTGCTTGATCCACCACGAGAGTTTACGGCCGGCACTTTGAACTTTCCACATTCAAGCAAGAAAATGTATTCTTCGCGCGAACACGTGAACGAACGAGAGAACCGGCCGCTCTTACGCCACGTATGCAATATGACCTGCACGAGTGGCGCATCAGGAAGTGCATTGGATTTATATTAATTGTATTGTTAAGACCGTGCAAGAAACATTAATGGCACGGGGCACTCAGCGCGCGTTCCGATGAAACGATAACATCTTCGTGAGAAACATTCCGCGGACTCAGCCACCCGCTACGCTGCAAAATAAGCGGTGGGGTGCGTATTCAGTGCGCGCGACACTATGCAAGTTTTATGCGATCGCGCGTGCACGCGCGTCTTCGGCGTGATTGGAAAGCCGATCTACACGTCGTAACGCGACCGCGAAGACACGCACACGATCGCACCTTCCCGATTGCGACCTGAGGCTCCGATGCCGACTCTTTCACAGACGACTCGTGCAAAAGAACGCCGTGGCGCGTTGCGGAAACGCACCTGATTAAATCGCCGATGATTTGCATTCGCATATTATCGAGATAAGATAACGCTAATTGCACTGCGGTGTACCGAGTACTGAATAATGTAGTGAGTAAAAGTTGCGGCGAAGGCTTCCGAGAGTTTATCGTTATCGAACTATTTGCGTTAAATCCCCGTTCCATCTTTAAAGCGCGTGCTCTTATTTCGGAAGAATTAAATTTCTATTAGTTAGAATATTATGCTATAGTATTAATTACGAACCAGAGATGATATCTCACGACTCTTGTTACGATATAGTCGTTATGGTAGAAGGTTGCTACTCTCGTCCGGGTTGCAAACGTTTCTACATTCGAATTGCAACGTGGGTACATTCCAGGTATTTCTCTTACATGCATCGACAGTTACGTCGACGAGAAGGGCTCGTTACGTTCACGAAGACCTTTGTAGGTACGTAGACGAGGAGTGTATTCGACTCCAGTTGGAACGGCTCCGATCAGCTACCTCACTCATGCGCCGCATACGTGTTTATCTACGTATGTAAATGCCAGGTAAACGCGGATGCTAGTCTGGATGTGCATCGCCTATGGGAATACACGGCCGTGCCAAGTTCAGGGCCGAGAGCGGAAAAAATATATTAAGCCGTTTATCTTTGTAACACGCCTGCCTCCCGGCATAATAGTATATCGGGTTTATAACAAAACTACACCGAGCTACTCTTCGTTATGCAAAATACGCCGCGATGCGCAACAACTTTAATACCACAAAGGGAGAGGATACGCGTTTCACGAATGCGTAGAAGTGACTGCTTCTACAAGGGTAGTTATGTCAAGCTGCAATACAAATATAATAATTGCGATCGGTAGAAGGCCCCTCGCGTTCTTTGTTAATCCGAATTAAAATATTACCGAATGCAAATTAGGTTCACGTCAGATTGGTATCGCAGTTGATAGTTTGGAGCTTCCACTTTGGTTCTTGCAAGACGTTCGCGTTGAGCAAACGTTTATACGCACGTCGGGAAACGTAAAATACGAGACGCGCGGTGCTTTTACGTCCTCGAACAGCTGACGGCGTTTTGACGTATCGCGATTAATCAGGATCGACGTGCGCTAGCGGAGTGCAGTATTAAATCGCGTCGTAAAACGAGCGGCGAGAAGCCGGTGCGTACTCGCGATTACGGCCCCCTCGGTTGAGGTACATCATCCCCCGGCGCATCCCCCGGTTTCCTCCTTTTTCACGGTGGTCTCTCAGCTTCTTGCGCTCGCTATACTATGCCGGAGAGCCGCGTAAAGACCGGCCACAAAACTCGACGCAGGTACATACTCGCCGTACAAGGTCTCGCTGGAACTATAACTATGAGCGCCATAAAGCTCGCAAACAGGGTGGGATGCACTTTTACGCCCGGCGATCCGACGCGTACCGTCGTTAGACGGACTGCTCGTACGTAGACGGAGCCGAGTAAGACCGCAAAAGAGGAGTCGAAGTCACGTAAAAAATGCGATAAATCAAAACACGGCGAAAAAGCCTGGAATTCAATAGACGACAAAAATCGCGTGGCCCGTTTGCTCAGTTAACATTGATAACTAATACTAAAAAAATATTATTCAGTTAAAATAATCTTGACTTGGCTCTGCAATTGGCTCTTATCCAACAATAAGATAGCGTTACGCAACACCGCCTAAAGGCAAGACAAACAATTCGCAACGTCCAACCGATCGTGTGTGTAAAGTTGGAGTATCACTTCGTAGAAAATCATTAATTATATTGAGAGTTCTGGCTTTATTTTCAATGGTTTTATAGTTCCTGATAGTTTAAATAAATAGTTCTGGCCATTAAAGCAAAAGAACGCGTCAGGACAAGTGAGACGCCAGGTTCACACAGCGTCTCACTTGTCCTGCGAAAGTTTCCGTCACATTTCTTGTTGAATTTTAAAAGATCTATAGTTCTATAAGAGTTCTAGAAAGAGTTCTGGCGATTAACAATGTTTTTAAAAATTTTTAATAACTTTTATCGCCAAAAAGTCATTTTTAAGGGAACGAAAGTGAGACGCTGGTCGGTTTTAAAGAGTTCTGTGCATTGCAAAATATTTCTCGTGTAGTTCTGAATGTATTTAACTATTTTCCAAAGAGTTCTGACTCTAAATATTATTAATTATTTCTTAAATAATTTTTATCACCCAAGAAAGGCGCATTTACAGACATATGGGTGAGACGCTGGTCGATTTTCGATAGTTCTGTTAGTTCTAAAGTAGTTCTCGTATAGTTCTTAATGTATTTAATTGTTTTCTGAAGAGTTCTAGCCATAAATATTATTAGTTTATTTTTAAAATAGTTTTTATCATCCGAGAGAGGCGCATTTACGGCATGACGGGCGCATTGCGGGTGAGACACGCTAGTTGATTTTCAAGAGTTCTGTGCATTCTCTGCGCCTTTCTCGGATGATAAAAATTATTTAAAAAATAAGCTAATAATGTTTATGGACAGATCTCTTTGAAAAACAATTGAATACATTCAGAACTATCGAAAATCGGCCAGCGTCACCCATATGTCCGTAAATGCGCCTTTTTCGGGTGATAAAAATTATTTAAGAAATAATTAATAATATTTAGAGTCAAAACTCTTTGAAAAATGGTTAAATACATTCAGAACTACACGAGAAATGATTATCCTTTGGATTTTATTTTCAATGCAATCCACGAACGTTTCAGATGTCTTTCTTCTAATCTAATCAAAACAAAAAACAAAATTCTGACACAGATTCGCAGGAAAAAGAAAAAAATTCTTGGTTCACTATTCCTTACTTCTCTTCAATCTCTGACAGATTTAATAATATTTTTAGAAATTCGGACTTTAAACTAGCTTTTTACAGTATTAATAAACTATAAATTCATTAGAGTCCAGAAGGATGCTCTTCCAATTTCCTCGATGAGCAATGTTGTATATAAAATTTCATGTCATGATGCGTCATACGTTGGGCAAACTGAAAGACAAGTTAAAACCCTAATTTCAGAACATCGCAACCATATTCATAGAAACAGTTCTGCCCATTCTGTGATCACTGATCACAGAATTCAGCATGGTCATAATTTTGATTGGGAAGGCGTTGAAATTTTGGATCATGAGAGATATTATTATAAGCGTCTCATCTCCGAAGTTTTGCACATTAAACGACAACGTTTGAATTTACAATCTGACACTGATTGTTTACACCATGCATATCTTTCCACTGTTAATAATTTATAATCTCTGTCTTATCTATATTTATAATATCTGTATTTATTTATTTATATTTTGACCTATATCTATTTGTGCCGCCTCATTTTACCTCTGACCATCACACAAATGTGACACGTTTTAATCGAAATTATTTAACGTCTACTTTCGCTTTTTATATCTTTGACAATTGTTTTAATTCTGTGACTCTTTATGAACCTCTGTAATGTGCTATAACAATCTGCATTCTTCGTTATTGTTAATCTTATATTCGACAATTGCCGGTCCTGAGGTATGCTTTCTCTCTTTACATTTGATCTATTATCTTATATTCGTTGACGAAAAATTAAAATAAATTTATAGTTGAAACCATGTCCACTGTATCCGCGCTCGCATAATTTGACATCTCCTTTGTGAGGGAGTTTTCGCCCCAGGGTTGGCACAATGCACTTTTGTACAATCAAGATATGTTGAAGATGGCTCGAAGGATGAGCCGAAACCTTCAATACATCTTTATTTAAATATTCAAGGATTTGTTTTTTAACTTATTCTTGCGCACCAATTACCGCGCTTGACTTGTATTCGCCGCTTTAAAATTATCTTTACACGAGAAATATTTTTCAATGCACAGAACTTTCTAAAACCAACCAGCGTCTCACCTTCGTTCCCTTAAAAATGACTTTTTGGCGATAAAAGTTATTAAAAAGTTTTAAAAATATTCTTAATCGCCAGAACTCTTTCTAGAACTCATATAGAACTATAGATCTTTTAAAATCCAACAAGAAATGTGATGGAAACTTTTGCAGGACAAAGTGAGACGCTGTGTGAACCTGGCGTCTCACTTTGTCCTGACGCGTTTTTTTGCTTTAATGGCCAGAACTATTTATTTAAATTATCAAGAACTATAGAACTATTGAAAATAAAGACAGAACTCTCAATAATTAATGTTTTTCCACGAAGTGATGCGCCAGCTTCACACACACCAACCGATCGCGAAGCAGTCAGATATCCGATGAAAACCAGCTGGCGCAATGGTTAATTAGACGGTAAAGAAAACGCGATGTCATCCGTACACGTCTCTCTTTCTCTTAAAGGAAGACATTTGCGCTCGGATGTGCAGTCGGAAAGATAACTGGCGACACGAAGGCGTCCAACACCTGTTAACGAACGCAGCCTCGCCTTTGGACGCCTTCGAGAACGCCGGTACAGTTATTCCAACTGAAAGATCGACATCCTTTAAGGTCACCTACTCCTATGCGGTTATCGCGATGGGCGACTCTGCATACTGGGACAACGACGGATTCGCGACGCCGAATGGACGATCTTCAAACTTGGCTCGTGAAACGCGCGGCTTATGGGGATTTCAGTTAGTAACTTACTCCCATGTGGTTTCCCGTATTAATACCGGTCATCGAATTACGCGAATAAAATCCAACGCGCACGCAGTATGAGCGTGTAAACGGTTACTTAACGAAGTTTCGTAATTTCAGCAATATCAATTTGATAAGACCGCCGACCGGTTCACGATTATTAAAATACGAATGATCATCGAATTCCTCGATATTCAGGAATCGCTTGTATGTTCGATCATAGACTCCCTTTCCTTCTCTCTCCCTCGGGATGCCTATTGAAATGAAAACTAACAGACATTTCCTCGCGAGGCACCCAACGATCGGAGATGCACTTTCTCTCTCTCTCTATCTATCTTTCTTCTGTCTCCCTTTGCGGCTCGACGTTTTTTATGGAGTTTGCGTCGGGTCGATCGAGGCACGGGGATTAATTAAAAGCAGGACTACGAAGGTACGGAAAGGTCTACGCGGCCCCGCAGAACCGGTCTAAATGTAAGATGGCGTGAGTATTATCGATTTGTCATCGGTCGATAAAAATTAACAACACCCGTGCTACTCGTCCTCCTTTTTCTCTCTTTTTCTCTCGATATGCGTCCCCTCATTAAACTGATCTATCAGAACACGGAGCGTCGCGGTGCAATACCGTCGGCCGATTCGATTATTAATGAACTGTTATCGCCAAAAAGTGGCTCGTTAGTTTGTACATATAAATCAATACGAAACGGATTTACATGATTAATTTTCTACAGGGGAACTTATCGCGAGAACGCATGTAACCGTTTCATCACTTTTATTCATCGTTATTCTTACACCTATCGAACCGTCGGGTTGTCAGTATTTTATTACATTTCCAGCACCAATTTCAGTGCCGAGAAACACGCGATTGTAATCAACCAGCGTATAAGCTTAAATCATCAGCAGGTTGCGCGACTACACTGAAAAAAAATTCTTGGTAAACTTGTGAGATGCATTTAGTATACTTTCTTTTGAAGTATTTGATTATTATTACCGTTTATAAATAATAATAACAAAATATTTTGTATAATAATTATAAACATTTGTAATAATTATAAAAGAACAAATTTTGTTTAGTTGAGCCAATACAAAATTATGTAATACTTATTATACATTTAGTTGAAACTATTTCACCAAGGTGCTTGGTAACATTAATTAATTCCATATAAAAACTTTTGCGGCCACGATCAAAGCAAGTACGCGCCGCAAATCGATAGAAAGAGATGTTTTCGCACAAGAAATTATTAACGTCATTCACGATGCGCGGCGGCTCTTAATTTCTCGTTAGAACGTGCACGGTGGCTCGAGCTTCATTAGACATGTTAATCGCCGCGATTCGGTAATTCCGCTAATTACCGTGATCCCGGTGTACGCATCACACACGCCGCTCTTACGCAAACGCACTTATGCAAATCGGCGTATCGCTGCCAACCCGAGTACAGTTACGACCGTGGGTACGACGCGCGATCTATGACGGGCCCTACGTGCAGGTTAATCCAGCAGGATGATCGCTGACCCGCGATCACCCGAGATCTGGGAAGTGTGCGCGAATCGCGATTTAATTTGCGAGCGCATCGACAGCGTCTGCATTCATCCGTCTCCGATTACGTCCGATCGCAGAAATACGCGAAAAAATATCGTGCCCTTCCACCTCGCGTAGCTCCTCTGTTCTGGCTGTATCTGGCTAGAGATCGACAGGAAAGAGGGAAGCGCTAATTATCATAGTCGGCAGGTAACGTTAAGCTCGTTCGTTAAGACGCGTGCGTCGATCATGCCGCGATGGATGCCGCACGACAATGTCCATTAGAACGTTAATTAATTGATTAACTTCGCAACTCTTCGTGACACGCGTAATTAACCCTTTCGTTTCAGAAGTAAGCCGAGCTTAGAAAAATCTTTGTATCAACCTCGTCCTGAGGAAGAGTCACGATTGTATCTTGCGAATGTACGGTGGTTAAATCGTGCAACGTGAACAGGGAGCAATGAACGTTAGGAAATCAATGAATGAATATCGCTGGCGCGAGCCGAGAGTCTAACACAGAGGTGGCCAAACTTAGAGGCACCAAGATCTACTTCCAGCTTTCTCACCTCATCGCGATCTACTGTTCCCTAGGTTTATATGTGAAATAAGAATGTTTATTTTATTTTGTGTGTTTGTATTGCGATTCGGCATAAAGCAGCAATAATTAAATTAATTATATTGCAAGCACAATCAGTGGCGCCAACTTGGGAAAAATATTGGGGGGCAAGAGACAAGCATTTCAAATGACCTTTTTTTAATAGCCTTAACATTACCGAGGGGTGGGAAATGGAAGTATGTAGATTATATAGATTATAAGTACAAAGGGAATGTTTAATGCACGTCGAGAAAATTGAGAAAGAAACTTACACTATAATCGTAAAAAATTCGCACGACAGATTTTGTTTCGGTTAATAAACTCGTCCGAAGTCGCAACATGGTGCTTACCCAAGCATAACGAGCGTTTGTCATCAAATATTATTTTCGTTTTTCCTCGTTAAAAAAAGGGATTAAAAGTATTGTGGGGGGACGGCGCCCCCCAATAATTTTATTGGGGGAGGGCAAAAAGTGCTCTGCCCCACGGAAAAAACGATAAGGTTGCCACAACCACAATTGGTACAGCAAACATGGTGAATGTTGAAACAAACATAGTGAATGTTGAGACAAACATATATAGATACACCACACAAAACAATGTGAATGCGACAACCACAGGACGTGGCTGTACCAAATTGTGGTTGTGGCAACCTTATTGTTTTTTTCCGTGCCCTAAAGTCGGCGCCTATGAGTACAACTATTGTGAATTTCACGTGGCCACACGATCAACCGATCGAGTGTCCGCGATCGACCGTTTGGCCACCTCTGGACTAACAGTACTATTGTGCGTCCGGAAAGAAAAAAAAAACATTGATACGGGCAAAGTTCATGCTACGGAACGGTGCCGTATGGTATCGTGGGATCTCCGAGGGTTAATCAGGATGCGGGGATTGATAGGCGCACGAAACGCAAAAGCGCCGGGATAAATCGACGCGAAGGTATTTATCTGTAATTAAGTCGGTCGCAATTAAAGGCGATCATCGATCAAAAATTATTTGCTATTTCAGGCGAAACCCTCGCCGGCGTATTAATGAGCGTAGTGCGTTCGGCACGAGAATGCGCCAGGAACGCGCAGAGGATGGCGCACGAGGTCGGGGAGGGCCACGACAAGAGCGAGCGAGACGAAACAAGTGGGAGGAGGAGAGATCATAAATCTGTGTAATTGACAGGTCCCGCTGAAGATGTTCGTGCGGCATAGATGCTCGAGCAGATAGCCGGCTAATAATGCTCTACCCGCTCGCTAATAATCTACGAACGCGTATAATGGGCGCTTTGAGAAAATGCCATCTTCCCATATTGTAAAGCAAAGCGGCGATGAAAAAATTAACGCGCCCGTGTACAACGAGACTTGCATTAATCGGCGGGTGGTCACGCCCGTAATTAACACCTCGGGGCAGAAAAGCGCAAGGGGGAGCTGAGGAGCACAGGGGTGCTACGCGAGGAATAGGTATGCGGGATTTTCAGTCGCCGTCTCTAATTCATTCGACGTCGGCTCGCAACGTTGAAATTACCATCGTCGCGAATATTCCCGCACCACAGTCCTACGTGCCGGCGCGGGCACGTACACGCAAGCGAGAAACATCCATCGAATGTGTTTGCAAATCGCCGCGGGGCCGGCGGTAATTTAATTTGAAATCAAAGATCTATCTTTTTCCCTTTCTCTATCTCTCATTCTCTTTCCCGGCGGAGAGGAAGTCGAATCCGCGCGCCAGACCACCGTGCGCGCAGCGGAAATAAAGAATCCACATGAAATTATGCACCTGTCCATTAGCCGGTCGCTTACTCGGGGCTCTAGGTGCGCGCATAACTTTCCGCGGGTCCTGCGCCGTAACCTTCCTTTGTATCCTATACGCAGGGTCGCGTGAGAGCGCAATAATTCCATTCAAGCGTCGGACATAAACTCGGGCTAACGAATAGGACGCGGCCCCATGGACCTCCTCAGCGGCGACCCCCTTCTTTCGCGCGTATCCTCGGGTACGGGGTACCGGGGATATTCACGAGCGTGTACGCGCGTATAGAAGCATGTACCGGCCCAGCACGCATCCGCGGAAGTGCCTGCCGGTATATGCGCGAATCCTTCTTGACTAATCGCCGACGGAGATCGAGCCCAGGACACGGTCTGCTCGCGGATCGGAGTTACACCGAGGCGAAAGCACGCGCGATGTAATGCTAATGAACGCTTACTTACGTCATAAATCCGCTTCTACCGCGGTCTTTTCCACGCACGACGATTAACTTTTACCGACGATCAATCTCGCTTGTGCGCGTCGTGCGTTCGTGTCCGGCTCAACGACAACGTCTTGCATTAACTTTAATTTCAAGTGCCACCACACCGGTACAGAAGTGAATTGAATAGCGAGATTATGTAGCACTATGCATATTACTATTATTAACATCTCTCTAACGTGTCTGTACGGTAGCATGAAGTTATGCAGCAGAAAAGGATTTATTAAGTCGTGAATCAGTTGACCGTCCGCTTCGACGATTAGGAAGAGAACGCTCATTATTTTAGATTCTCCGTCGAAACTGTATAATTCGGTCCTAAAACGTGGCCCTATTCCGAAGGGTTTTATTGGCAATCAGGAGCGACGGGAATACGAACCGTCTCAAATCGCTAGGGACGTGCCACGACCATTAAGGCCATCCACACGTGCACCATTAAGATGCCCCCTTACCGTGCAGGGTAATTCGCTCGTGTAACAAGAGGCGGATAAAAGGGACGAATCTCGCGGATAACGGCAGCAACGCACCCTTCGTAATCGCCTTCGATCATCGTAATTCGACATGTATACGGCCGCCTCCGGCGTAAAATTAACCGATATCGAGCGATTGGAAGCTCGTCTGATAGGTGCGCAAAAAATTTATCCCATCATCGATTACGCAGCCCTCATCCGGCAGAAGAGACATTATGATATCAAAATTATAATATCGCGTCTCGACAGTCCCCCATCCTTTCGTGTACTCACAATCAGACAGAATGTCACCAGCCCGGGTGTAATGAAGGCAACTTGATATGAATTTTCTGCGGTATTCACATCTAGGATTATAGTTATCGAAGTGAGCCATCGAAGAATGGAAAGATTAAATTTGCTAAAAAAAACTTCACAAGCATTAATATCGCTCTTAAACGTCCAAGAGGATCCCAAACGTGACACTGACCAAATATTTACAGTGTTATCTTTATTTGACGGCTCGGCCATTCATCATTCCGCATTCATGCGGCGTAAGGGATAATCGAAAACGCGATCGGTTTGCCCGCTCGCACCGTTCTAATTAAACGGTCATTAATCATTTGGAACGTTAGTCGCAACGGAGCGTGTTATAGATTCCTGACGAGTACGTGATTAGCCACGACCCCCATGACCATTCGTGAATTAGACGTCGAATGTATACGTGCGGTTTATGGTAACCGTTATTATAGGCGCCATTAACGGTTTAACCGGGATACCAAAGACGCTCTTCCGATATAGTTTTGCTAACGAGACGTTTCGTTGATCAATCGAAATTGTTCTAATTCACTAGTCTTCGCTTTGCTAGCAAAAAGCGCTTGAAATTTCACCGGCAAAAGAGATTTCAGTGAGAGTGGCAATTTGCTTGGAGGCGTGATATACCTTGAGTAAGAACTAATCGGCTAAATTGCCATTATACGTACGAACTCGAAAGCGTATTACGCTCGCAGTAATAAATTAACGCGTGTAACTGAATTTGATTACTCTATTTACATATATAACAATAATGCTAAATCCTCCATTAAATAGAGGATTACAGAGGAAAAAGCTGATCCAGTGTAAAATTCTTAATTAGTTTTTGCTTGAAAAAAAATGATCAAACCAGTATAATAATGAATTCTGAATAAAATGCTTTGTGAAATTTCCATTTAATTTAGAAGACTCGTTACGAAGACGTTTATGGCACAAATATTGTGCGTGCCGATTCGACTCTGCTACACGCGCTGTAATGAGATAAATCGTAAACGCCTCTCTTACGTGAAATCGCAACTAACGCGCTGCGAGTCCAACTGCCATTAAAACGGTACAATGCTAAATAACGTTCCGAGACAAATCGACTAAAGAGCGATCTAACGCTCGCTCGCAGCTGGAATCGTGCAATAATGTTTTGTCTTATTTATCGCGCAGAGATCCACTTAAACCCGATCAATTGAATAACACGTACGAGATGCGATTACATAATTTGCGCGATAATTCGTAGTCGTTTGTTTTACAACTACGATTTATTTCGTCCTTCGAGATAAGGGTTACTTTATCGTACTGCTCCCGACCAAGCTGTTCTTATCCGTTAAGACACTCTACAGGCAAAGTGCTTGGGATCTGCGAGAGAACTTACAAACGGCCCTGACTCCAGCGTGATGTTCTTATCTGGCGTGCCGTAAAATTCTTATCCTGTTCGTTCGAAATCGGTGCTATCACCGGCGAATATGCGAGCAGCAATCACCGCGCCGATGCACCTAATCCTCGTAATCGCGGCCTGCACCGCAGGACAAAACGATCAGCAAGGATCTATCGAGGCACCGATCGCGCGGCCGCGGCGTCGTTATGTGGAACGATTGCGATACCGCGGTACAGTTACCTTGACACGAGGAGAGCACATCCTTGCGGCGTGCGTGAAACGAGGATGAAAACGGGGCCGCGCGAGCGCGCGTCGATAAATATTTCTAGGCTAAAGCACTGCGCGCAGAAAACATAAATTGATGCGGTGTCATATAGAATGTATCCATCAAATTATTCGGTTAAATAACATCGCCTGGGTTTTATATATCGTATCCTAGATATATAAATCGGCGTGCAACATCGATGTGAGGCAAAATACGTGTAATAAGAAATGAAAGAACCAGTAAGTAGGAATTCAGGATGTCGTCGAATATTAGGCAAACGGAGCATGCCTCTAAAAACCAACTGTCGCATAACTTTTGAGTTCAGCGCTACTTCAGAATTCACAAATTCATACGCCAATAAATGACAAGGCATAAATAAAATGACCACCGTAAATCGTTACGAGTTCGCGTTGTCCCGATACTTTATGCCTCGTTTAAACGAACCGTCCAGCGGTTGAGTTTATCTAGAACGCAGATGTTGCTGCCTACAAAACGATTTTTGTATGCACTAAGCAATACCGTGTAGATATTTTATTACAGTGTGTGTGTATGTGTGTGAACACCATGACATCCGCAAAATCATCAATAAATGCGACAAAAGGTGAAAAAAGCCATCTGTCAGACATCAATGGCGGCTAATCTTCTTGTACAAGTATGTCAAATATACAATCAAGATGCAATCTATCATGTTTCGAATTTACTTGCTTAAGTAAGATTCCAGCAAAATGTCCGATTTGATTTTATTACGCGAAATAACGCTAATTTAAGAATTAAAATTCTATCATGAAACAAATTGCCAACTTAAAAATTGATGTTTTCGATATGCGTACAGTATACTGAGCTCACCGTTTTGATGCGATCTTTCTCATTCTCATCTTTCCCATCTTTCTCATTCTCACATACTATCTAACGTTTTTATTGAAAATATTTTCCTATCGAAGGGTGTCGATTGCTGGAGCGGCGACGCGTTTCAACGTACCGAGATGTAACGTAAAATAAGTGGAAGTGGAACGACGATGATCACAAGCGAATAAGAAATCGGACGAAGTAAGACGAACCTGGAATCGAGGCGAGATTCAATCTCAACGGATGAATTCACCATGAAACGTCGCGATTCCCCGGCGCGATTCACCACATAAGCGTTTTCGCGCGGCCTTCTTGCCATCCTGTTCCTTGCTATTTTCTCGCATCTCCTCGCATTTCCTTCCTCATAGATTTTTCTCTCCTTCGATTCACGCTTCACACGTTTGCTTCTCGTGATGATATAACATTCTACTTTGCATTACTTCTTCCACTGCTTTTCACCTACGGACTTTTTGTCACATACGGAATGAACTATTGTTTAGCGAAACTGGTTTTCTTCGATTTTCATACCTTTGGTATATTATATCGAAAATAACATGTACCATTAGAAAGTAAATTTAAATTTTTGATTTAAATATACTCTCGTAAATGCGGCGCATCGCATCTGCCGTGTGTTGGTGCTCCTATCTCTATAAGCTCAGTTATTACTGAAACTACTGTAATCAATGCTAATATGGGGCCGGTCGGTACTAAGAATTAACAATTTCCGCTAACCTAGGGCTCGCAGTGCTAACTTTACGCGCGTTGCAACCTGCGCCGTGTAGTAAATCAATATAAAGTCGTAAATATTAAACCCCTCCCTTCCCAAATAAAAAGCAGTGATATGTGGAAGAAGCTATTTATTGCGATAATTGTTTACGATGCAGACGCCCGCGCGATCTAGGAAGTGCATGATTAAATTGTATATCGCAGTAAAACCTCGAAGTATAATGTATAACGATAATAACGTACCCGATTCTTTCGGACACTGTAAAAACAAAATTACTCTATCGGCATCAGCTTCAAGTGCACGCACAATCTAAGAAGTAGAAGTAGACATAGATTATGAACTAACTGCGACATATACATATAATATTACGACATATATTATGTTCATTGTATAAATGTTACAATCCCCGCTTTTCTATTTTCAGCAGTAAACTACTGTTATACACTGAGAGAAAACAAAATAGTTCTGGCAACTATAATTTGGCAACTCTGAAATTTAAGTAGTTGCAACTAGTTTTACGAAGTAATAGAAACTAAAGTAGTACTGAATACTATAAAAATATAGTCACGCTAACTACATTTGTGAACTATTAATTGATAGTGAAATAGCGACTCAACTATAATTACACAGTTATATAGACTTGTTATATATTGTTTATATAAACTTTATACAAGTAAGATATGACAACAACATTTTTCCAGTTTAGACAAATATTTAAACAAATATGTAGTTTATCCAACGATTTACCATAAATGGTTAATATTACTATGTTTTCTTAGTTCATATAACTTATTTGTTGTTGTTACTGCAACTTTATAGCACATAATTGAGGCGCTATTTGTCCACAAATTTCTAGTTGCTAATACGACTTTTTTCTCTGAGTGTAGGATTTTCCTTATTTGGAAAGATCATTACGTCCGTTCGCGTGTGACCATCCCATCTTTCCACTTCCGCTTATTTTACATCACATCTCGGTACGTTAAAACGCGTCGTCGTTAAATATATGTAAAAAATTGTGCGGATCTTTACAGTGTTACAAAAAAGTCTAAAACCTGCACATTTGTCCTTGTCAGTAACAAGAAGCAAAAAGTAATATATGTTAGCCATTAACAAGAAAACAGGATGTCCTAACATGGCGCGAATTCTTTCCCCGGCATTCGTTTAAGAAGTCTCGGCTTCGTTTGTAAGACTTCGCCGTTTTCGTCTTCAATCCATTCGCGCATAAATAACAGAACATCGCGTATAAATATACGTAGGAAGGCGAATCTTGTAGAGTTCAGATTATATCGGCCCGCATTACTCGCCCCTTAATGCGCGCTGAATGATGCCGCTCGTTTGCTCACTCTACCCGACTGTCCAATTGCCCACTCGTACGGTTGCCGTTTAAAGACCACGTATAATGTATCTCCTCTCCATCGTCGAGGAGCTAGATGGAATCCGTCCGTGGACAGGCGACACCAACGGTATCCCCTGCCCACAACCGCGAACGTCGTTCCGCTCGAAGACGTCGGCGTCCAACGACGTCGTCGTGCTTGCTTAGCTACCGAGACAAGTGGTACACCCTACGTACATTTGTATACCTCGCGACGTTTGTATACTCGGCAAACAATCGAAGCGTTGACTGAAGCGACGCAATGCTTCGTATTGTTTCGTAAAAATATCACTAGAGATGTATGTTTCATTGCTTAGCTCCCTTATAAAAAATTTATAGAACTTTGGCTTGTAGTAAAATTGTTAATATAAATATGTACGATATGATTTTTTTCATTACAAACAACGATGAAATCATTTCAATCAATTCTTTATAGATAAAATAATTTCCGAGGGAGATTCAGATCATGAAGGTGGACTGCGTGTAAATGCAGCGCTTTAGATCACTCGATCCTAATTTGATAACCATTCTCGCGTGTAAAACACAAATAAATATAAATTTTATATTGCAAATAATATCTGCAAAATAATCGTTCTAGTCAGCTTCATAAATATAACAATATTTCTCAGAAGTACTAATTCTTTAAGTAAATGCTAATAATTTGTAACAAAAATTTGTAAAAGTAACAATTTGTTAATAATAATTTACCGCAACATATTGATGGATATCCGTTATACGTGCAATTATGATATTAAAGCAGATATTATTTGTAATATAGAAATTTATGATAGAAAAAAGATCTTTGAATAATATACTTCGAATAGAAGAATATGATGGATTACGTAAGCATAAATTAGTTATATAATTAATTTTATTTCGAGCTCTTAATATTTATTAAGGGTAATGTGTAAAAATAAATTTTAGTACTATTCAACTCTAGATTCGGATCTAAATCAAACACATCTATAGGTCTTATCTCAAATAGCTAAGCCCAAATGACTGGGTCAGTCATCTCTATGAATAACTTAATATTATTTTAAAATGTTAACAGTGCCACCTTGTCAAATCTTTTACAACAGTTCGCACATGTATAGTTCGCCGACAAGCAGAATGGGATTTGCTTCATCGACTGTAGATATCCAGATTTCAACCGAATCGACCAAGAGAACCTTGCTAAAACCTTGTTTGAGAATTGACAACTTCTTCCTTGATATTTTCATTTCTACAAGTGAAGTTTGGCATATTTTAAGAACATTCTGTACTGTTAGCATATATTCAAATAAAACTTTTTTAAAATCTCGATACGATCGATTAAATAATTTGCTTCAGTTATTCCTCAAGCTTGAACAGCTTTTGATTTGGAAAACGTATCTAATTTCTATTATTAAATGTGAATGATGACTTGCGAAAAAGATTAATCTATTTCGATGTATATAATACAAGAAAAAAGTTCATCTAATTATTCGCTTTGACATTATAATCCAATATGTTTGTAGAAACTTATACTACTTAAGATTTTTTCTGTAGTATAATTATATAAAGTAACATATAATTTTTGTATTGTTCTGTTTCATTAATTTACTCATTTATTCGTTAATTCACTTGCTACATAAATAATAATATATTTTTTCTAATTTTATTTATAAACTGAAAAATATTTGAATCACAAATTGATAAAATGTTTTGCGATAAAGAAAATTAGAGTTAGTTCAAATACAAGATAAGTTGTTTGCATTCACTGCAATATAAACTTCATTTTTTTCCAACTTAATAGATTATAACGAAAAAAATGCCTTTATTAATTTATTTGATTAAGTAGTTGAGATGCCCGATATGAGTATCTGTATATAATTTTAACAACGCGTTTACTTGAGCATTCTTTTAAGTATAAAAATATAAAATATCATTACTGGAAAAATATGCGACGGAGTCGCTACGACACGATTCTCAAAACAGACGACGCGAAGCCACACGTACCTATATAGGTTGGTTCAGTCCAAATTTAGATCAGTATATGGTAGGACAACATCAAACGTAGTTTCTCGATCCATTTCCCTCTACCAATTCGTCGAAAGTTTGAGAAATTTCTATCGAACAAAGTTCTTGTTTATTCCAACTGAAAAATATTGCATCGAAACGATGAGAGAATATAGTTACTGACACGCAAACATTGAGGTAAAACTGGTAAAATTCTTAGTATATATAAGATAGTATAGCTCTATTTTAAAATAGAACGATATAATTTGATTCTAATCTCAAAAGGTTTTAACCCGTTAAAGTTTATAATTACAACGAGAAGAATTTTAACTAACTTGCGATCAATCATATATTTCTCAAAAGTCCTGGATTGAAATTGGAGTTATTAAATAAATAGTTGTAAATAAGTGATTTTTAAGAAAAATGTTTTTTAAAGAAAAAACTTAAACCTTAATTAAAATCACTTAATATCAAATACTTTGTTATTCAATGTCGATATC
This sequence comes from Aphaenogaster rudis, assembly GCA_003063815.1. Classification (NCBI taxonomy): domain Eukaryota; kingdom Metazoa; phylum Arthropoda; class Insecta; order Hymenoptera; family Formicidae; genus Aphaenogaster; species Aphaenogaster rudis. The sequence continues at coordinate 90,965 of NJRL01000134.1, forward strand.
GATAAAGTGTATAGTGTTGTGCACACAGAAAAGAGAAACCATTGATAATTGCTAAAGCTTAAGAAAGCTAAAGAAACAAAGAATTAGAGTATGCCATCCGAAGGAAAAAAAAACAGGAATTACCTGCGTACGATAAGTAATCCGAAACTAACCTGTCCTACATATTTCTAGCTTTTATACGCTAATTATTCACAGTACTACAGTACGAAGCCGTATGGCGTACAGATATACACGAATATTTAACATCGCGTTGTAATGTATTTATATTTTAATTAACATGTGTAGCATATTTTGCACCGAGTAAATTCCACACTGTGTTTTACAGATCATTTAATAATAATGGATCCACGACAACGTTTGTTTGCGATTGCATTAATTTTATTAGTACTGACAACACACATCCATGGTATCACGCGACCAATAAAAATCGGTAAGCAGTACAAGATCATCCTAAAAGAACAATAAATTTCAAAAAGTATACTGCCTATGCGTGGAAATATTGCTTATGTTCAAAAGAATCATTTAATAATAGAACTAGTAAGCGAAGACTGAAATAATCTATTTTATTAACACATAGGAATGTAAAAAGTATTTTAATATAATATTCTATTTAACAACTGTCACATATACGTTAAGATTAAACAATCGAATCAATTTCAATTGCCTTTCTCTCCTTTTCTTTACGACGAATTATTGCATCATAAAAAAATACTATGTATATATATATTTTAAATAAAACGGAAAAAACGCGTATAGCATAAAAAAGTTCTTCAAAACAATAGAAATAAAAAATATATATAACAGAATAAATTTAAAATTAAAGTTGATTCAGTATTAATGAATATTAGATGTGATAATACTAGTATATGCTTATCAAGTTACGCAAGAGAAATATTTATAACGATGCTCACATTCGCTAATTACTTAATATTGATCCGATACGCGTAACGTAAACTGCGAATTTTATGTAGTCATCAGCCAGTATAATCCAGTAGCTATTAATCAAGTAAATATATTTAATAAACTCGCAGATATAATTACAAATAGAAAATTAATTGTAAGTAAATATTAATGTTTTTTACTTCAATTAATCATTAGTCAATGAATACAAATCTATTCGTTATTAGTTAATCATATTTGTTAATCAAATTTCTCATCACGATTACATTCTATGTTTATTCTATAGAAAAAATATGGTAATAATTTATTTAAAAAGCATCTAATTTTTATTTCTGGAACTTTCTCACTTCAATTAGTTTTATATATTATAATCATATGTACATGCTCCTTTAACCTTTCTATATTTTAACATGTTACACATTAATTAATCGAGTGACGCCAAATTTTTTCTATATTAATACAGTTATTAATATATTTTTTAGGCGGAATCTTTCATAAAGGCGATGAGGATCGTATGTCTGCATTCCTAAAAGCAATCTCCGAGACAAAACATGAAAATGTTGCACCCGCATTTGAGCTTATCCCTGCTACAAAGTATATCGATGTTAATACAGACAGCTTTAATACTGCTAACGCTGGTGAGTACGCGGATCTAAAAAACCAATTATTCCGAATAACGATTATGCTATAATTTCTCGACAAGTTTGTTTTCTAATAATTCAGAATATGTAATATTTTCCTACAAATATACTTATTTTAATTCAATTCCAAGAATAGAAATTTGAACATTTTTTTAGAGTTGTTTTATAGTTACATAATACATGCGCCATAATATATAAGTAAGATATTAATGTATTATATCATCACGTTCAGACATAATTATAATAAAAAAGGAATCAGAACATTACTTTTTTATGGTTAGATATACACGCGTACAAATAATTGGAAAAAATGGATCTATGAAGAAGGCTTTACACTGCATATTTATTCTAATTTTAGACATATTTGTTGATTTACTTGTTCGAAACTGCATTATTTTCCGTACAGCTTGCAAACTTCTTGAGGAAGGTGTGGCAGCCATTGTCGGGCCTGTAAGCCGGCATACTCGTGGTATAGTTGCGAGTATTGCTGCACGATTTGATGTACCGCATATCGAGTATGTTTGGCGGGAAACCGAAGGATTAGGAGAGAAAAACGAGATAAATAAGACTCCAATGACTATAAATGTGTTTCCTGCCAGTGAGAACGTCAGCCAGGTCAGCCGTCATGTAAAAGAAGCGTTTCACAACTAGAAATCGATTTCATAGATACACTGATAAATCAAAATCAATTTTGAAAGAGATGTTTAACAGCGCGAGCAATAATTAAATTTATTTGCGATTTCTGGCGCATACCAAATTAATTGAATCGAACATAGTCTACGATTCTAAAATACAAGTTATATTGTGATGTTACATCACGTTGCATTTAAAAATGCAGTTATTATTGTAATGTATTTGTCACCAACAAAATTGTACAGGCTATCGCCGACATCGTCAATTCAATGGGTTGGCGAAACTTCGTAGCGATTTACGAAAACGACGAGGGATTGTCGCGTCTTCAGAAGACTTTGCAATTAAAAGGCACCAAAGATAATCCAGTTACACATACGATACGGCAACTGAACGAAGGATCGGATTATCGTCAGATTCTCAAAGAAATACGTTCATTATCAGTGTGCAATATAGTTATTGATGTCGACCCAAAGAAGATCATAGAAATTCTCAATCAAGCAAAGGAAGTCAATTTGCTATTAGACTATTGTAATTTCGTTATAACATATTTAGTAAGTATTTACTTACTTAATTACTTGCTTAATTTCAATAACAAAACAGTGGTTTCAAACGCGACGTATTCCACAGGTCCAAAAAGACCTGTAAGAAGTTAGCCCCCCACTTTTAAAATTAACTTATTTCGACAGTTGTGCTGAATTGTGCTAGGTTTGTGCTACGTTGTGCTAGAATATTAAAACCGTAATATAAAAAATATGTTTAAAAATGGAAAAAAACCATTTTTTAGGTCAGCCCCTATTTTCTGTTTTTTCTTCAATTTTCTCAACGGTGCTGAGTTGTGCTAGTTTGTGCTAATACTGTGCTAAAGTATTACTTTTAAATAGTGATAACAAAAGAAGTTACAGTAAAAAATAATTTTGGACAATTCTACATACAACGTTTACATTCGCATTAGTTATTTAAATAATATAAAATTGAATATCTAAGTTGGGCTAGCCTAGCCCAAGTCAGCACAACATTCGGATTCCTCAGCACAACGATATTAAGGGCACTTTACTCTTGCGCACGGCCTTTAGCGCTCGGATTATGTGTCCATTATTCGGGTTTGTAATTCTTCAATGTAGACAATACTGTCTGAGTTGTGCTAGTCTTTTTTGCGGAGGAGGGGAAAATCTTCTCGTGGCCACTGTTGAGCGAGGCTTTCCAGTCCTGAACTCCCTCCCCAAAGGAAGGGAGACCGGACTTTCCGGCCGTCAGCCCAACCACGGCAAGACACCCGGTAGCCCGTACTCCCGGGTAGTGTGGGATTCGATGGGCAGCACATCGCGAGAGATACTGCCCCCATCGCCTACCCACTAAAAACCCTTCCTCATAGGCAAGAAGCCGTAATCGAGTATATTGGGGAGATCCCGGCATGATTGATAGTCATTACTTCAGGGATTCCCCCATACGTGCAAAATCTCGTAACTTCCCTACCCCCCGGTTACCTCAATGAACACAAGCACACCCGCACAACGAAAACACCCCAACAGACATAAATATACAGGGTGTCCCATTTTAACTTAGACAGCAAAATATCTCGGATTTATACAAAAGTTATTTGACTTCGAGGGAGACATAAGATGGGTCAAACGAAATTTTTCTAGGGGAAGGCGTTTCGGAGATTTGAAGGTGACCTTTGAATTTTAAATGGAATTATAATTTTTTAAATATAATATGATACCTCTAGTTATTCTACACATAAAAGTATTAAAGGTAAAGTTATCAAAAAATCAATAGTTTGCGAGATATTTTACATTTTATTCTGATATATTTTGACATAAAATATAAAATATTATGTAAACTATTCATTTATTGATAATTGTACCTTAATACTTTTATGCGTAGAATAGTAGGATAAATCAATTGATGATAAAGAAAATACATGGTTGCTTTTAAAAAAATTTATCCAATTGTGCAGTTACATTTTTGACTCAAATCCGGGCCCAACACCTCTATCAATTTCTCACGTTTCTCGTCCCACACCGGGCACAGCTCGAGAGTATGCTGAGCCGTGTCCACCCCCTGAACGCAATGCGAACATATGGATTACACGGCTCTTCTAATCCTAAATAGATAGTCATTAAAAACTCCATGGCCCGTCAACATTTGGGTGACTCGAAAAGTCAGATTGCCATGACCACGAGCCATCCACTCCTCCAGGCGATGCACGAGGGCGTCTCGCACCCTATAACCTAGATGGCAGTCCTCTAGATCCTCGAGGCGCGTCTTCCACTCCGAAATCGCCCGCGCCAACTCCTCACGACGAATGGCCGCGGGCGCTCTCTCGGTCACAAAACCAATGTTCTCCTTGATTGTTTGGGTCCGCCCGTACACTTGCAGACGTTTGCCAGCCAGGATGTCGGCCGGGATGATCCTTGCCAGTATGGTAGCCGCCTCGTGCGAGACGGTGCGATACGCCGAGATCACCCGCATGGCCAGGTGTCGCTACTCTTTGCGAATTTCACCGCTTGTTCTTCTGTCTGAGCCCACACGGGAGCTCCGTACATGATGACCGAGTGAACGACTTCTGCGTATAAGCGCCTCCGTCGTTCACTCGGTCCCCGCAAATTCGGCATAAGCCGGCATAACCTCTCGGAAGGCAATGGCAAACCACTGAGAGTACCTTTGCCAAGCCAGTCACCATGGAGCATGCATGGTGGTTGCAAACATCCATTAATGGATATGCATAAGAAGAAGAAAACTAATGTTATACCCGGACTACGGCGATGTCTCTATGAATGAGGACTCAAGTCCACGCGACGCGCTCCCGTCAGTTCGCGCGGGCAGTCGCGGACACTCGACGAGGAACAGAACTCGTCATTGGGAGGCAGCACAAGCGCTGCCGCTCCCTCTCAGCCTGTTCCTTCTTCACCATACATAACGTTTTCACAAAATAATGTAAAAGCGCGCCACTTTGCAGCATCTGACAGGGCCAAGCCCAGGGTCAAAACTCAGATCTGGGCCCAACACTCCTATCAATCTCTCACAATCCGCTTCCCACGACGGACACAGCTCGAAAGTGTGTTGAGCCGTGTCTACCCCCTGATCACAGCGCCAGCGTGAACAAATGGAGTACACGGCTCTTCTTATTCGAAACAAGTAATCGTTGAAAACTCCATGACCAGTCAGCACCTGGGTGACTCGGAAGGTCAGGTTGCCATGACTCCGAGCCATCCATTCCTCCAAGCGATGCACGAGGGCGTCCCTTACCCTGTAGCCCGGGTGACAGTCCTCCAGGTCCTCAAGGCGCGTCTTCCATTCTGAAATCGCCCGCGCCAGCTCCTCACGCCGAAGGGCCGCGCGCGCTCTCTCGATCACAAAACCCACATTATCATTAATAGCTCTGGTCCGTTCATAAACCCGCATATGCTTGTCAGCCAAGATATCGACCGGAATGATCCTCGCCAAGATTGCAGCCGCCTCGTGCGAGACGGTGCGGTATGCCGAGATAACCCGCATCGCCAAGTGTCTCTGTACCTTGCGGAGAGTTGTGCTAGCCTAGCACAAGTCAGCACAACCTTCGGATTGAATTACAAACCCGAATTATGGACATATAATCCGAACGCGAAAAACCGTGTGCAAGAGTAAAGTGCCCTTAATATCGTTGTGCTGAGGAATCCGAAGGTAGTGCTGACTTATGCTAAGTTAACACAACTCATATATACAGTTACTGCGTTCGGCAATGCAAATTCGAGGCGTCGAATGTGCTTTTAACCTCGGAAATCGTTCGGCAATTCACATCTCGGTTCTTAGATTGGTTGAGGATCACGTGATTCAAGCTCTCTCTGCTAGCTCGCATCTAAGATATGCAATGCCGAACGCAGCAAGTATTGTCTACCTCAAAGAATTACAAACGAATTATGGACACAGAATTCAAGCGTTAAGTGCCGTACGCAAGAGTAAAGTTCCCTTAATATTTTTGTGCTAAAGAATCCGAATGTTGTGCTGACTTGGACTAGGCTAGCCCAACTTAGATATTCAATTTTATATTATTTAAATAAATGATGCGAATGTAAACGTTAGTTGTATGTAGAATTGTCCAAAATTATTTTTTATTATAACTTCTTTTGTTATCACTATTTAAAAGTAATACTTTAGCACAATATTAGCACAACTCAGCACCGTTGCGAAAATAAAAAAAAACGGAAAATGAGGCTGACATAAAAAATCGTTTTTTTTTTTCATTTTGCTTCCTCATAGAGGAAGCTTTGTTTTCGTGAAAAAAAATTTTTCCAGTGTGTTGTGCGCGCGTGTGCGTGCGTGTGCGTGTGTGGATGATGTTTGTGGTTGCTATAACTTCCGCAAATTTTGAAATATCGGGCTGAATTTTTTTTTAATGTAGAGTATCATTAAAAGAAGGTTCGTATTGTATTTGGTGATGATCGGGAAAGGGGTTCTTTGCTTCCTCATATTTATAAAATTTTTAATTTTTTCTAAATTTTTATTTTAGGTCTTTTTTCAATTTTTACTATTGAAACCCCATTTTTTATTACATATTCTTATAGCTTACTTCGAGTGCTTTTCAAAACACTATAATAAAGTATTTTTTCATTAAGTACTTTTCGAGTAATGAAGTGTGTATGTTCATATAAAACTATAATCTTCAAACTTTCGTAACTCGATAACTACATAATGAAAAAATACTTTATTATAGTGTTTTTAAAAGCTCTCGAAGTAAGCTATAAGAATATGTAATAAAATTGTATTTGGTGATGATTGGTAAAGGGGTTTTTTAAAATAAAATTTTTAATTTTTTCTAAATTTTTATTTTAGGCTCGCTTTCAATTTCTTCTATTGAAACCCTATTTTTTTATTGCATATTCTTATAGCTTACTTCGAGATCATTTCAAAACACTATAATAAAGTATTCTTTTATTAAGTACGTTTCGAGTAATGAAGCGTGTACGTTCATATAAAATTGTAATCTTCAAACTTTCGTTGATTCACAAAGCTTCCTCTATGAGGAAGCCAAACGAAAAAAAAGAAGAAATAAAGAAAAACTTCCTGATGAGGAAGCACTGTGCAAATTCTTAATTTGCACACTTTTTAAACATATTTTTTATATTACGGTTTTAATATTCTAGTGCAATGTAGCACAAACCTAGCACAATTCAGCACAATTGTCGAAATAAGTTAATTTTAAAAGTGGAGGGCTAACTTCTTACAGGTTCTAAAAAGACTGTTATTTAAAGAACTATAAACTAAATTTTTTAAGACTATACGTTAGATAAGTTAAGTAGAATAGAAAACAAAGCATAATACTGTATACTATTTTTAAGCTTCTCAGAGTGCCAGAAAACAAATGCCATAAACAATTTTTAAAATAATCTTTTCATTGAAAAAAATCGTAGGATTCATCCAAACTACCTATTATCGACATGCGAAACGGTACTGTCAATATCACCGGACTCAGTATAAGAGAAAATGACGTAGAAGGAATAAATTGGGTATTTATTCAAGAATTCGTTAATTGTCAGCAATAAATATAATATGATATTTTGGTCGTAATATAATCTCAAAAGTTGATATTCTCTCATCGCATATTTAACTCTTAAGTACTCCCGTCAAGTCGGATCCAGACCAAGCAAGCGAACGCGAACCAAACACAAATGAATTGCACAACTTGCTTCAATGATTGCAACAATGCCGTTAATTGGTGTAAAAGATTATAATAAAAGAAGTATTATTTCTTATAATGTGCAGAATATATTCGAAAAAGACTATTTCTATTCTTTTATCAAGCGAGTACTTAAGGATTAAGTGAAGAAATCATTCATTAATTTTAACAGACAGATCAATATCTAACATTTTCACATGTCAAATTAAAGTAAATAGATGTTTTATGTCAAGAATTTAGAATTAAGGATTTATACATATAGAATTAAATTAACTGCTAGAACTGCTATTCGCGATTTTGATATAGCTAGATTCAGCGATTCTCTATGACGCAGTATTTTTGCTGCATAAAGCATTGGAGACCCTGAATGCGAGAAATATTGATAATAAGGAATTTATATCCATTGAGCCTATATCACTCTCTTGCATCAATGGTACTAGAAAGTATCAAGTAGGACCTAATATTACCAGCATTATGCGAGAGGTAAGTTCTTTATTATTTTCTATATAATGAAAAAAATGGCAATTTAGCTTTAAGCCCTAAGCCATACAGAAATAAATTTGATTGATAAAGACTTTCCTATGTATTTTTATACATTTGTATAAAAAATTAAATCTTCAAAGTTATTTGACATAACGCCACATAAAATCTGTGCGTGTGCATGTGCGTGTGCGTGTGTGTGAGTGAGTGTGATTAACATAATAAATTTCGCAAATATGTTTATTATTCAAATACAACTTAATGTTAAATAATCTTATTTAACATTGATCATATTAAATATCTGCTAAATTTTCATTGTCTATCTCTAACGTAACGAAATGAAATTTTTGTTACACAGTTATCAAAAATAGGGAAAATAACAGGCTTTATGAGTATTGACCAATACGGTCGTCGACAGGATTTTAACGTAAAGATCCTAGATTTTCGGCAATCAGGTATTGTGCGAACGGGTTTTTGGGATTCCGGTGGTGTACATCGTATCTGGACTGAGAAGGAGCAAGAAAGTTATTTGTACAAATCCATCCAAGAAAGGAAGATCGTAATTAGCACCAAAATAGTTCGTAATATTTTAATTCACATTAAGGGGATTTCGTAGTCGCGGCCGAACTCCGACGCGAGAGCCGACTTTACCGACCGATACATCACATCAATACATCATTACACACTACTACATCAATATTGCACGCACACATTCGCAAAAAGCTATTCAAACAAACGGTTTCTTTTCTAGGCTTTCAATCTGAATTTCAACGATTGATTGTTGTTTGTACACTTATTCTGAACGGTGGAAAGTGTTCATTT
>NJRL01000134.1:115278-133554 GCA_003063815.1 Aphaenogaster rudis
GTGTGTGTGTGTGTGTGTGTGTGTGTGTGTGTGTGTGTGTGTGTGTGTGTGTGTGTGTGTGTGTTAACGCGGTTACATTTTTTTGGTAATTATAACGAATATAATCGTTACTTTACACACGCACATATGTATGGAAAGTGCACAAGCGAGAGCTTGTGAAAAAAGGAAATGTTATGTTTGACCATATTACGATTATTACGATTACAATCATTCATAGATTTTGTATTGAAATAGTCAATTAGGGACGTAGGCAATCGGATGTTACTCTAAAAAAAAGGTCATAGAAATTAAAAGTAACGAAAATTGAAACGACTCATTATTTTTTTAGCAACGATAATGATCTAACGAATTTCTTTTTGCTTCCTCAGAGGAAGCTTTGTTTTCGTGAAAAAAATTTTTTTGGAGTTTTCAATGCCAATATGTTTAGAATGCTCTAAAACGTCGAAAATTTACATGTTTGCTAACTCATATTTTCATTTTTTAAGGTCAATGTGTTTAGAATGTTCTTAAACGCTGATAATTTACATTCTTACAAAATGTCTATTTGTATGTGTGTATGTGTATATGTATGTGTGGATATTCGTGTTGCTGCAACTTCCGCAAATTTGGAGATATCGGGTTGCTTTTTTTTTAATCGAAAGAGAATTTTTGAAGGAAAGTTTCTATTGAATTGCGCGATGATCGGTAAAGGGGTTCTCTTTTTATTAAATTTTTGAGAAATGTCTGTGGTTGTTCTAACTTCCGCAATTTTTGAGATATCGGGTTGCTTTTTTTTTTAATCGAAAGAGAATTTTTTAAGGAAGGTTCCTATTGAATTGCGCGATGATCGGTTACGGGATTCGTTTTGCGCTCATATTAAGAAAATTTTGAATTTTTTGAGAAATGTCCATAGTTGCCGTAATTTCCGCAAATTTGGAGATATCGGGTTGGTTTTTTTTTTAATCGATAGAGAATTATTTAAGGAAGATTCCTATTGAATTGGGCGATAATCGGTAAAGGGGTTCTTTTTTTGAAAAATTTGAATTTTTTGAGAAATGTCCGTGATTGCACTAACTTCCAAAAATGTGGAGATATCGAACTGATTTTTTTTTAATCGATAGAATATCATTAAAAGAAAATTAGTATTGAATTTAGAGCCAAATTATTTGTAACAGTTTAAAAAAAAGTGTGCAAATTAGGAATTTGCACAGTGCTTCCTCATCAATTTAAAGAGAGTCAAATTAGAAAGAGACACAATGCATCATCAACATTTTAGTTGGTTCACAAAGCTTCCTCTATGAGAAAGCCAAACCAAAAAAAAAAAAAATTAAAAAAACTTCCTCATAGAGGAAGCTTTGTGAACCAACTAAAATGTTAATGATGCATTGTGTCTCTTTCTAATTTGACCCCCTTTAAATTGATGAGGAAACACTGTGCAAATTCCTAATTTGCACACTTTTTTTCATTAGGTAACGGTAACGAGTTACTTTTCAAAAGTAACTTTCCCAATCCTGTAAATTCTAAAAGAGAACTCAAAAATAAATTAAATATTAAGTTATTGTAAAAATAAAGTAAATAATAATAAAACAATTAAATTTGATATTATATGTCAATTTACGACAATGTGTTATATTCGATGTGTTTTAAATTATAGGTATTAGTATCTTATTCAGCAAACCGGAAGAGAAGGTGCCAAACTTCTTCAGTTTTCTGTCTCCACTGGACCGGGAGGTGTGGATTTACATGGCTACTGCTTATCTCGGCGTCTCGATAATGTTATTTCTTCAGGCAAGGTAAGACTTCTTAGATGAAATACATTATAATTTTCACAAAAATATATAAATGCAATAAAAAGAATTATCTTTCGAATTAATATTAAAATTAGTAGTGAATAAAAGGAGGCCATTGCTGAAAATATGATTTATGTTTCGTAAATTTAAATTCTTTCTAAAGAATGGCGCCTGGTGAATGGGACAATCCGCATCCATGCAATGCCGATCCTGAAGAACTCGAGAATAATTTCAACCTCAAAAATTCGATGTGGCTCACTATTGGTTCTCTCATGCAACAAGGTTCTGATATTTTACCCAAGTAAGCTTTATATTATTAAATGTACTATCCTGTGCTATTATTAATAAACATATTTTAAACATTGAGGAAATTACGTTTTTAACCGTAGAATAATTTTTTAATAATACTTTTTTTTAGAGCACCATCCATTCGAATGCTCGCAAGCATGTGGTGGTTTTTCACCTTGATCATGATCAGCTCGTATACAGCAAATTTAGCCGCCTTTCTCACTGTGGACAAGATGGAGACGCCAATTAAAGGAGTTGAAGATTTAGCCAAGCAAACTAAAATAAAATATGGAGCACTCGGGGGTGGCTCGACATCAACATTTTTCAGAGTACATTAGCAGCTAATTTACCGACATATTTAGCTCAATATAAAAATTATTGTTACAGATATGATTCAATATTGTCTAATCGCAGGATTCGAATTATTCAACATACAAAAGAATGTGGGCTGCTATGTCCGAATGGAGGCCAAGTGTATTCACAAAGGATAACAATGAAGGTAGGTAATTCCAAAATCGAACATACGAGCTCTGTCAATAAAGTAATGAGACTGATCTTTTCCCGCCTGTTGTGGCAATCCTGCAGCCTTCTATCACAGACTATATTTCACGTTGGTCTTTCCCCCACCACAACTCCAACTTGCATAGTCCTGCAATCTCTCAATCTAAAGTAGCTGATTGATTAATGAAGACGTGTGCTCCTCGTCACGAAAATGAAATCGCGGAATACCATTATAAAGAAATATCAATACCATTATCAATACCATTATAAAGAAATTCTCGAAAGACTTCGAAAACGGGTAAGGAGGCTGCGGCAGCACTGAAATGCCTTTGAACGTCAAAAACTGTCCTACAGACAGTGCAGTATGGGATGGCGCATTATCGTGATGGAGAATCCAGTTGTCAGCAATGTTTGGATGAACGTCGAGAATTTCTTTATAATGGTATTGATATTTCTTTATAATTGTATTCCGCGATTCCATTTTCGTGACGAGGAGCATATGTCTTCATTAATCAATCAGCTACTTTAGATTAAGAGATTGCAGGACCGTGCAAGTTGGAGTTGTGGTGGGGGAAGGACCAACGTGAAATATAGTCTGTGATAGAAGGCTGCAGGATTGCCACAACAGGTGGGGAAAAAATCAGTCTCATTACTTTATTGATAGACCTCGTACATACTTGAAAAATACATGAGAAATTTTTCTTCTAAGAGGGTTACATTGTTTGTAAAAACAAATCTATTTCTCAGATTTATTGACTCTCTATCGCGATATGTTCCAGGTGTCGAACGAGTTGTCAAGGGTAAACGAGAGTATGCTTTTCTAATGGAATCCACAACGATCGAGTACGAGATGGAACGTAATTGCGAGATTGTTAAAATAGGCGGGCTTATAGATAACAAGGGATACGGCATTGCTATGCCGCGCAGTAATATTATATTTTTCCGTACATAATATTCCTCCATTTTTTTATCTTTATATAAACCGTTTCTCTTACATATCTTCCGCAGATTCTCCATATAGAACACTGATTAACCGTGCGATTCTAAAGTTAGGAGAAAAAGGCACATTGCAGATTTTGAAAAGAAGATGGTGGGAAGAGATGGGTGGAGGGATGTGCAAAATGGATGAAGCTGACAAGACTGTTAACACAAGCGAATTAGGATTGGCAAGCGTCGGTGGCGTATTCTTCGTTTTAATGTGCGGTTGCGGCGCTTCGTTCGTTATTGTTATTTTCGAATTTTTATGGAATATTCGGAAAGTCGCCGTGAGAGAGAAAGTAAGTGTTTCACTTTATCTTATTTAAAATTAATTTTATAATAAATACAAATAAAATTAATTAATTTTGTTTCTTTTAATAATGAAAATTATTCAATATCTTAATGTAATATAAAATTGCTTCTCTTTTTTATCGTAAATTAAATTCTGAAACAAAATACACAGTACACGGATTTTAATAATATCTGTTATATGCCAACATTAAATTTAAGGCTCCTGCTGGTTCAACCGAGAACTCCTCGGTACAGCGCCAAATCGGCAAATCGATGAACTAAAAGGCGTGAAAAATGACATCATACAGCTAAATTTGTCTTGCAATGTACAGCGTCATTTTTCGTTTAAGTGCAGTGTTTTTACATTTACATTTAAAATAATTGTCGTAGTGTTAAAATATACAGAAGACTCCCATTTTGTTACAATGTAATATATGAGACCATATATTTATGTCAATTCGGCAGCTGGTTTTCGGCCTTGATTAGGCATAATTCACTTCGGCATGTAAGGTTATTTACTCATTACCCAAACAAAAGGGGAGTGTTCGGTATATTTTGCAAGTCTGTTCTACCGATTACAAGTGCTATTTTATTGAAAAACGTTATTATTTTCATGTACGTTGCAAGACATTTCGTGATGTTTTTCTCGATTTTCTCGCTTCTGACGTCATCAATCCAAGATGGCTGCGGTAAACCAGCAGGAGCCTTAACGACGTCAGTTACGCCGTCATCACTGCGATGTGCTAAAGAGAAACTTAATTACCATCTTTCGTACAGATCACGCCGTGGGAAGCACTAGTTGCCGAGTTGAAATTCGCCGTAAACATCTTTGCAGTAACGAAACCCGTCAAAATTGCCAAGAGCAACAGCAGCACAAGCTCCATGGAGGGTGGACTTGGCAGAGCTGCGTCCACGGCTCGATCTGTTGTTGGCTCTTTCCTACGTCTTGATATACTCGATAAACTCGATAAAGACCAAAACACAAACAACCGCAGCAACGATCGTAAAATTAATTGATCATCGCCAGAGGAATTGAAGACTAAGAATTTTTGAAAATAATACGGAATTAAAAATTATATAAAGATGTCTATTAAAATTGTGTAATTAATCGATAATAAATACATACGATTAAATTAACGCGTTCATTTACTAATGCATCGCAATTAGAAAAAAGTCTTTGTTTTGATCTATATCCGCAAATTATCATAGATGAATAAAATGAATTTTTTTAACATTTGTAAAACGATTATTGTTCTTCGCGCTTCGTAGCATAAAAAAAAATTATGTCAGAAGTGGGATTCGAACCCACGCCCACAGAAGTGGACTGCGACCTGAACGCAGCGCCTTAGACCGCTCGGCCATCCTGACTTGAGAACGGATTTCGTAAAAAGCATAGAAGTATTCCGCCGAGATTCTAATTATAGAATATCTTTTAAAGAAATTAAATTATAGAATATCTTATAATAAATTATTACTGTAGCACACTGTTATATAAAAGCAACGTCGACAAGCGAATAGGCAACGCATAAAATGCTCGTTAATGATATTAAAAATTCTCACGAATTCGGAACGACGATTGTAAATAAAAAATATACGCTAATAATTTAATCATATTATAATTTGCTAATAATAATTTATTGCAATGTTGACGAATATTGCATGTGAATATTGCCATATAAAGAAGCTTATATAAGAAAATAGATTTTCTAGAAATAGATATACGAAAGAATATAATGGACTATGTATATATGAGCCCAAACTCTAATTATGATTAATATTGACTCTAGCTTATAAGTAGTACTTTAAAATATTAATAGCGCCGCTTTGCTAAATTCTTTACAATTCGCATGCGTGATATCGACGAACAGGAATGGTGTTTAGAATGAAAATTGCTTCACCGACTGCAGATATACAGTTTCCTCAGTCGGGTCGATCAAAAGATAATCTTGCTGCAGGTGCGCTTGGGAGAATCAACAAGGAAAGCTTATCTCGCGATATATCGACTTTCACTTCCGCGTGTGAAGGCTGACATACCCCACGTGCATTCGTTAGCGCGTAACACTTCTACCAACATGTGACCGATTTGCTAAACATTCTCTTTCATTCGCACCGGCTTAGAACGCTATAAATAATTATGATATTTTTTTATTTTTTCTCTAAAGAATTGATTATGTCAGACTCTTGCCTAGAAATGCAGCGACCGTAAAAATGCATGACAACATTTGACGAATCGATTTTCATAAAGATAAACGAACGTACAGCGGACAAATAAGATTCTTTTAAGTCTTCAATAGTCAGTAAAAGCTAAATTAGTTTTGTAATTTTTGCCGTTGGACAAATAATTTATTTTCCGATACTTAGGCAGTTTAATTAGGCATGACACGTGACTATCCTCTTTAAGGGGAGTTGTCGACCTTGTAATCAATCTAAATTATGCATGTTTATCTAAATATAGTATCGTTCCCCCGTACGCTACTTGTCTTCGAAATGTCATAGAATCCGCTTGATATATATTGTAGTATCCGTTGTATTCCTTGACTAGCCGCAGTTATTCGAAATTATGACATATATTTCGCAAGCCTTTACAACGTTATTACTCTGCCCAATTAAATATGTATATATGTGGCACTAGGAAACTCCTTTCTATAAAAACATGGTCCCTCCTTTCTTTAGAAATTAGAGAAGATCAAATAATAACAATATTATTTCTCATCGTATATACCTTAATTCGAAATATTCAAGTTTCTTTCGTTACCTATATATCATCCATATAATCCATGTAAATCGATCAGAAAGTTAAAATTAAAAGGAGTCCCGAGCCAAATCGCCATACAATCTTAATGATAACCACTGGTTGTAAAGTGCCGAGGGCATCGGTGTGACTTAAAAGAGAAAGATTCAACGCCGGCACACGTAATACGAATACTTTCGCGATGCATCGAAAACAAGAGCAAAGATTCGAAACCGATCTCCCGCTTCCTGACCAAGGACTGGTTCGGAACCGCGCATGCATGCAGTCGATCACGTAGAAAGCTCGGTTGCATAAGCCACAACCGGATCTCACCAGACGTTGTTTCCGAGAAAGAGAAGGAGATGAGAGCAATGGCGTACAGATGATGAAGGGGGACAGATTGGGAAATTCGGAGAAACTTTTGAAAACTATCGATGCACCGAGAACGCAATGGACACCGTGGCCGGTGAGAGTCGCTGAAAGTTGTTTGTAACAATTTTACGTGCATTGACCTTATGTAAACATTAAATAAAAGTAAAAACGCTGCATAAGGCCATTCGATTACTCAATTTTCGCCGAAGATCCGGGATTCGCTTGGTACTCGCGTGTTATTATTACTTCCTCCTTGCTTGGATATTCTCATGAGATTTAACAAAAAAGGAAATGTTCATTACGAATTAATGAAATATGAGAAACATTAATTAGCATTATGCAGCAGGACGCGCAATAAAGAAATTAAAAGTATTTTCGACCATCTATGTATATGTCGAGATACTAATTTTTGTAAAAACCTTTCTCAACTGCACGCGACTCTCTTGGCACATTGCTGTGAAACGTTGTCAAGTCATTGCATTTTCTGAGTATCAATTTGCTTATTCTAGTGTGAGGTAGTTCACGAAGGTTTGATAGATTTTTAAATTGAAAAAACGACCGGAAGAGCATTCGTTTATGTGAAAATCGATTTGTAAAGTGTCATCATGGATTTTTACGGTCGTTGCATCCAAGACAAGAACCTAGATCCTCGATAATTCTCTCACTACAATACAGGAAAATAAAAAGTATAAGCATACAGGGAATTAAGCTCATGGAGAGCCGGGGGCATGGAATTTTGCGATTAATATCATCTCTCTGGTGTATTTTTATTCTGGTAGCATAAATTCTGCGTGTATGAATAAAATAGAGCCGATTAAAGTTTTAAACTTCAGTTAAGCAAAGAGGAAAAACTCGAATATGTCATCATAGTCATTCACACAAGAGGCGTCTCGTCACCGTTGTCGTCGTTGTCCTTGTCGTTGTGTCGTCGTTGTCGTCAGTGAGAAAAGCTTACACTTGCTTTCGGATACAAGACTCATATTTTTCCTGTTTACAGCCGAGTAAGCCAGATGCCTCTCAAGAGGAAAATTCCCTCCGCCTCGGGCCCCTCTTTTCACCATTTTCCAGACCATGCTACCTGGAGGAATGCCTGCCTCGTCGATTTCCGCCCTTACTCGACACGACCTCTTATTCGCTGCCAATCTCAACCGAGATCAATCATCCTATATCTTCCCTGCTTACTTTATTATTTTAGACGACAGAAACCGACCCTTCGTGTGACTCGAGGATATGCGAACCTATTATTGATAAGAATGTTGAATCTTTCCATCTTCGTAAAATTGAAAAGGGATTTTCTCAGTTTCCGTGTTGGCTTGTGGATATTACGCTTCGCTCATCGAACGAATTGTTTGTTACTAAACTAAATATTCATTACTGATTTCAGCTTTAGTGCATGATACATCTCATAAAAGAGAGCGGTTATCATAGCGACGCCTACTCACCGAAATAAATATACAATCCTCAAATAGAACGTAATGAGCAATTAATATCGATTATTAATACCATTAATAATAATTGGACTATTAACTATAATTAGACCGTTCAAATATTCTCTATGCAATAGGTTAACGGGTGGGAACGAGTATTTGCATTGTAAATGGCTTCTAAGCCGCATGCTTCAGGAATGAAATCCATATGATCCTTTTACTAATTAGCCATTCCTCTAATTTACATGTATGACGAGCACAGTCTGATAATATTTTCCGAAATAATATGTAAACATCTGAACTACAGTTCTCTCAATTAGAATGCAGATGTATACATCAATTAAGTTTACAAATGCTTTTATTTAAAATAAAAAATAAATGAAAATAATTATATCATTCTTGTCTTTATTAATACTTAACTTAATTTAATATATGGAAGAATTAGTATTCTATTATAAGACAACAAATTATTGTTAAATTGCAGTTTTATGAAAAAAGCAAACATTCTTTCTTTAAATTCATCATTTTGCAGATATATTTTTTCCACGAGATTATGACGATATCATTTTTATATATAATTATCTTAATGCACAATGTTGATACACAACTAACTTAAAATACTTTATTTACGATAGTGTAAGCGCCAAAAGTGTATGAGCAATATTTGCGAACGTAGTTCATTTCGAAATGTTTATGTAATTCAATTCAATTTTAAGATTGTATGTAAGAAAATACATGCTACTATGCGCATATGTAGTTCATTTTACGGATTTGATTTTACAGTGTAAAAATAAAGTAAACTGACGTTTAATATAAGTTTTACAAACTATTCGTTATAATAAAATTTATGTTACCAATAATTTTGTGTAAATTTTATTAGAGTAATACTAAAATTTGTCTTATATATATATATATATATAAGACAAAATATCTTACATGTGCGATTACAATGATTACTATAATGCAACATAATTTTGAGTTAATCGTTTGTATACATTTCTTTTCTTGCATTTTAAAATATCTATTTAAAATATGCATTTTTTGCATTGCATTTTAAAATATTCATTTGCAATATGCATTTCTTTAGCATTACATCTTAAAATATGCAATTTTTTAGTATTGTGTTTTTACAGTCGAATCTCCGCTTAGATTTTTTTAAAAATAAACTAATCTCTATTTTATGCATTTTTAGTACGAAACAAACGGAATCCCTCAAATTTTTCATTCTCATATATCTATGGCGCTTGCACTATAAATAATTGTTATATGTTACACGCGTGGTATACAGAACGACTAAAATTTTTGTGAGAAAAATTTGATAGTTATTATTTATATAAGCGATCTCTACGTTGACGCGTGTAATGTCTCATAGTAACATATTATTGCAATTATGTAAAGCTATCCTTTGTCATTACCGCGAACAATCAATTAATAATCAGAAATGGAGCGTGTCCGATAATATGGATGCACTCTTCCGAGAAATTACGATGATATTACGAGAGCAAAATGTTACTTTCGTTAGAAATTTCGTTAGAAATTTAAAGAACGATTTATTTTATAATAAAATATAAGATAATAAATATTAATATCAGGACAATGTAGTTGATATTCAAATATTTATTAATATTTTATTAATAATAACATGATTATTAATAATAATTAATAATGTTAATAGTGGGATAATAATTGATATTCAAATATTTTGTTAACATCTTATTAATATTAACATAATTATTCGGTCCGACACGTCTTCCACCGAGCAGTGGAAAAACCGGCTAAGCCACGACATTTCTTCGCGACCTGGAGAAGGAAATACATTTACGGCGGCAAAGTGCATCGTTGTAAGAGAAAGGGGAACTCGCTACCGCGGGTGAACGTTGCTGCAGACTTATTCGCTTCATTCAGTGCGTGATCCTTACTCTGTCATATGTGCGGGCACCTTCCTCATTACTCTGGTGGAATCTCCTGTAATTTTTCTCCGTGTGTTTGCTAATCAGTGAAAAAACGTGCGCGGATCGCAAAGTGCCGAGAATAGACTCTCCTCGTACGATTCGCATTGTCTTTTTTCGAAAACTAAATCAGTGAAACTTGGAAATACCTCGCGATTAATAAATATATTTTGACATTTATCGAGAGTGAAAAAGTTTCATAGAGTTTAATAATTATTGCTTCATCGAGAGAGGTTATAAAATTTTAAATAATAATACTTTTTTATTAAAAATAATTTATTAATTAAACACTTCATGGGTATTCCAAGCAACTAAAATAACGATCATAATTATATTTCTATTGATCATCATTGATTGATTACGGCAATCAATGTGGTGCTAAGATGTGTATTTAAATCATTGCAGTCCGTATCAAATTCGCACGTGTTTATTCGCCAGCAAAATCAGTACTCTATGCACAACAATCAGTAATTCCCCGAATTCTAAACACTGAATCGGCATTTCCCGCATTCACGTATCTCTTCAGGCATGCTCGAGAATTCAGTCGAGTAAACACTCATCATTACAACGGCATTACAACGATTTCCTAGGAGGAATTTCATCGAAAGCTAAGATGACGGGATCTGGAGATCTTAACGACGGAAATCGGTGAACTCGATCTCCCCCGTTAGATAAAAAAGAATCTAGTCGATCATTTCCCAAAGCGCGAGTGAATTCTGCGAGGTGGATTCTTTAATAATGAACAGAGGAAGCATGGCACGTCCGTTGAGTTATCTTTTCGTGATCGTATGTATCGCTTACGAAGTGATCGCGGAAAAAGAATCGAACATCCTCAAGCTGAGCAAACCGCAGAAGGTTGCTTCAAACGGGACTAAAACGACAAACTTTAATGTAACTGAATATACAACAGAGAAGAATGAATCCAGAAAGCAATCGTCTCTAATTGCCTTCAGCAAGAATAACCCGGAGTTGGACTGGAAGAATTACTTGAAGATGTTCGACGGAAACGAGGAAGAACACCGGGATCTCGACGTCGATTTTATGAAGGAGAAACTCGAAAGAACGGCCAACAGTATACAATGGCTCGCCGATCTTTATGATCCTCTCAGGTGGGCCAGAGTGCCCGGAGAACTTCAGAACGAATGTCGAAAGGACATGGAAAGATTTCTCAGTGCACTGAAGGATGGAAAACTCTGGGCGGCGAAAAGTAAGTAATTGGTTGATTAAAATATAATCAAATCCCTTCAAAACTCGCCAGGATAGAATGTTTTTACATTGACTAATTTCTATAGTTAAAAGATATAACAGTAATATATGGTTTTTTTATACCATAAATCTCATCTTAACAGTTGTCTATTTGAAATAATTAAATTTTTTTATTTCAATTTTTATTTTGGATAAAAATTTTGACGAAAATGATGAATTGTTACTTTAAAAGTAATTGGAGAAAAAGAAAAAGAGAACAGTTGGAAAGCATAATTACAAAATCTGAATAATAATGCAGCTAAATTTTATAAAATCTATTGGGTGACAAAATTCAACTTTTGATAACAAATCTTAAAATATTCAACTTTGTTATCAACTTTTGATAACAAAGAACCGTAGTCAATTAGTATTCTTGGACCGTATGCTTGAATTAATTATACAGTATCAAGTATTCGTACACTAGGAATTTTCACAAAAAATAGTTTATCTTATTGTTTTAGAGTATAAAATGTTATAACTTATAAGTTTTATTTTTAAGGTATTATTAAGAAAGAGTGACCTTATAATATGAAAAAATGATTATTTGGTTATTATTTATTATCACACAGAAATAAAATATTTTCTATGAAAATTCCTATTGTATGAATACTTTTTACAATCACTATATGTTACAAGTTTATGTTCGGTTAGACAGATAATTGCTATGATTATCAGTAAATTACCAAAGACCTCATCATTTTGTGAAACTCTTACAATATCGCAATGATCGAAGCGCTTTGACCTAGTTTGTAGCTTTGATTTAGTAAACTTCCTGACACCTTACAACAACTCTTGACTCTTTACTTCATATGCTTGCTGCGAATACTGCATTACGGAAATGAAATTTGGCCGCTACTATTTTGAAGATGACACTCAGCAAGAGATTCAGAGAAGAATCAACTATGAAGTCGTGCAAACGAGTCACACTGAATTATTAACATAAACTCAGAACGGAACTTCTTGAGTACGAAATGAAAAGAGAGCGAGAGAGAGAGAAAGGGAATGCAAACGTTTCCATAAGGCAAAATTTATTTTAAAAAGAATTTTCCGTACTAATTAAGAATGTTATTTGGTTTTCTCTAATTTTAGAAACAGATCTATTGGTCTACTTTTTTACTTTAATTCTCTATATTTTCCAATATATTTTAGTTATACTATTAAATATTTTCTCTACAAAACAAATTATAAATTTATCACACTTGTGGTAAATTAAGATAAATATATGTTATGCGCTTTTAAGCACAGAATGAGCCAAAAATGCGCACAAAAATATTACATACTGTTCAGAGTCTCCAATACTCCGATAATCTCGGCTGAGTAAGCGCTTTCGACATTTCGCGCAAATTTCTTGTGCTATATGAAAATCCGCAGTCCAATACATATCTGTATTGTAAAATATTATTACGCGTTTCTATTCAAACTATACGTATAATATCATACTACGTAGTTAAATTAAAAGAATGAGAAGTACACCCGCGAATTATTTTACATAAGCGACATAATCACGATTAACTAATAATGTCGACGCGGTCTATGGTATCATTATCGGGGCCGTCCGTCCGCGATTTAGAAAGTGAGAAAGGCTTGGGAAGCTGAAGTGGCCGGTCCCGATGAAAGCATGCAGCTGCAGCGCGGCCCGCGGGCTGCAAAGTCACATTCGCGGTGCGCGGATTTACAATGATTTCCGGCCGCGAGCTGCGTCCGCATTATCGATATCCGCAGTAATAACCCGTCGACGGATGCGCCGTTGGCCAATTGGCCGTGGCCGTCCTATTTCGCGTCGCGGCGAAAATTGCGAAACTGCAATCGCAGCCGCGCGACACGCGACACCCGGCAGGAGCATCTTCGCGCTGGCGCCGCCGCGCGAATGTGATAGCGGCTCTTAAACGAGCCGAGTCGCGCGTCCGTAATTATACTTAGAAAGCGACGCTAATTGTCGGAAGCAATTTTTTAATCCCTGGCTCTATTAATGACTTTGCTTATCTCTTGGATAAGATAACGATGTCGTTATATATACACGGAGAAATTTTTGAAACGATTTAGTTTTAGAACGATCAAGAGCGACTTTGCAGCTGCACGCCACGCGTCTCTGTCGACCGCGAAAAAGGATACATTTAAGTAAGAAAAAAACTAGAGCGACAGTTTTACGCGCCGACGGAAATAACTGCGTTGAGCAACGCGATCGCGAAATGTACGACGAGAATAAGCGAAACTTGGGCAATTATCAAGCGCGGCAGGCAATAAGAAGTTGCATCGGCAATTTCGTGTCTTATTGTTGCAGAGATTATTTCCAAATGCTACGCGGAAAAAGGACTTGCATTAGGCAATCTCTTTCGGTGTTTTGATCTCGCGGCTGTCATAATGCGCCACAACGAGTCATTATTCTTAAAGCCAGATTACCCATCAATCAGTCTGACGCGTTACGCCATTGTTGGGAATTCCTTCGCCAAAATAACTTTACGGCTCAAAACAATTCTACAGCAACTTCATGGCTCTTTCTATCTATGTAATATATCACGAATATAGGTAGAAATTGAAATTACGACGTCCGACAATTTAACTTAACTTAAACTTTCGCTGAGAAGTCACATCATCTTAGAGCGCGTGAACGAGCCGGAGAAATTATTATCGTCTACGCGTCGAAAGTATGCAGTACGTTTTATTTCAACATCGTTTACGTTACGGCCTCTTAAAATCTCCACGAGTTCATTTGCGTAATACCAATACTTCCAGATTATCGCACAAAATTGATCACTTTCGCGATAACAGAGCAGCGCGTTACGTTCTTATGGTAGTGATCGGTTGACGCGAACATGTGCAGCCCGACTGTACTTTCTACTCTCGTGGTCAACACGAGTCGCTTTACGTAACTGACAATGAACCTTCCGCCGACAGCCGTGTAATCAAACCCCTCGGGGAACTTGAGACAAACGAAATTTTATTGCACTCCCAGTGCAGACGGTGACAGACGTTCAAAGAGAAAGACGGGAAGGGAAAAAAGTTATGAAGCAACCGTAACCGAGGCGCAGCATCCGGTTAGCTACCGTACGGAGAGAGATCTCGAGAATATTTTTCCCGGGAAAAAAAGAAAACGTCGTGCGTATCGCGCGATGTTCCTGCGAATTTGTCGCACGTCGTCATGCATGCCCGTTTTACAGTTTTCTACGATCTCAGAAGTGCCCTTCTCTCTCGTTTCTCGTAAGGGACACGCGATAAAAGTCACACGAAAGCGACACGCTTATCTCGCTCGTTCCGCCCCGATGACCGACAATTATTTTTCACCGTTTCGTCTGGCTTTTCTTTTCAGTGTCGGACGCGAGTGGCCGCTACTCCTCGCAATTTCACTTTGGTAACGGCTTCTGGCTGGGCTCGATCGCTCTCTGCAGGGAGCTCAATATCACCGACAGAAAAAGTATAATGAGCCTCGAGGAGCATCCACCCTTTTCTCTAAGATTTCACGTCGCAAGATTTTACCTAAATCTCCCGAAGGAGGTCGATTTTTCGGTGAGTATCGACTTACACCATTGCCACACACGTTATATTATTTATTCATTCGCATATAATTGGTTGAAACAAATATAATAAGCATCATACCTTTTTATACATTTCTAAATGTATAATAATAAATATGCACATTTTTTATACTTGATACAATCAATTACATACACAGTTAGATATGTAAGATGTAAATTGTAATTTACAAATAACTATTTTAATTCTTAATTATTTTGTCACTATTTCGTGTTGTGATATTATCATTGTGTCACTGATTATTACATTATTCATAATGAAATCCAACAAAGCGGATATTATTACAATATATATAGCACATTTTGTAGATTAGTGTATTTCCTATTCGACGACACGATTTCATCATACCACACTTGTATACCGCAATTGTGTGCATAAATTGCAACTGCACGGGAATTAATTAAGCACGCATCGATACTTTACGCAAGCTGACGAAATCGTTATGAGACATTGTATACCTCTATGTTCCTCGAATTATTCATCAACCATTAGTTTCTATGCATTGTTAAATAACTATTGTTTATCGTAAATAATCCGCGCTTAGCCATGATTATAGAGATGCAAAATATCAAAATAGTACAATCTTTAAATTATGTTCTCTTATTATCTCTCTCATATACGTTAAAATATTAAGTATTTTAATATAACTAAAAAATTCGGTTTTCAAATATTCTGTGACGTCTGTGACGAAATGTTTATTGAATCTCTCTTATCATTTTATTTCAAATGATATAAAATCAAATTATCCATAAACCTGGCTAGGCTAATAAAATTATGCTAAAATTGATATGTTAAAAATTAATTATAATATTTGTTAGCATGTTTTTTCAGTGAAATTAATAGAAATACGTAACTATGAAATATTTTCACTATTCTTCTTTAATCTATGCTTTAATTTACTTGCACATATCGAAACAATCTTTAACATTGCTTTTTCTGTTGTTCCAATTTATATATGTGCATATCGAGAAGTCTCTACAATATTACTCTATCTTTTGTATCAAATAATGTAATACTTAATCCTGGAAATATTTAATTTAATTTAATTTATTGCGTACGAACAAGATTACATAAGATACATGTACATGAGAAAGAAAGAAAGAAAATACGCAAAAGGAGAGGCGCCAGCATGGCTACTGTTTTAATGCCTACTCCAGTTAACTCGGGTGAATATGCACGATTGGAGAAAGAAGAGAACGGAGACGAAATAGAAAAAGAGAATATAAGCAAAAATATAAGTAAAATAAACACATATGACACGCAGACAAAATTAAAATTCATTCGTACTTCGGAACACACTGGTGCATAATGGCGTGTCAGCACATACGCCATCACACACATACGCATCCGTACATCAAGTAGAGGATGAAATCTGCGCTGGCGTTACAGACAAGTTCATAGAATGTTGGGAGCAATGAAACTGGAAGCCGCGAGACGAAAAGAGGATAATGAGGAAGATGATTTTACGGATAAAGGTAACATGCTAAAATATTTGACAGCAGAATAGGAGAAAGAGGCTTGGAATTTGATAGAATGATGCGAAGGGAAGGATGAACAGTTATGATACCGAGTGGCAGGAGTATGAGAGGAATGGAATTCGGAGTTAAGGTGCAAGAGTTGTCGGAGATAGAGAGGAGTATTGGAACGCAAAAGACGATACACAAGGCAGCACAAGTGAAGTACAAAACGCTGCCGTACTTTTAACCATCCAGAGCTTTGGAATAAGGGAGATATGTGATCGTACTTGCGAACACCGTAAAAGAAGCGGAGGCAGAAGTTTTGCACTCGCTGAATGCGACTGAGCAGCCGTTGGGTCAGTGCAGGAATATAAACCACATCCGCGTAGTAAAAAACAGAGAGAACAAGGAGTTGAGATATCAGGAGTTTTTGTGGAGTTGAGAGGATGTGACGAAATGGGTATAGGAGGCGTAGACGAAAGAAAACGATTTGACATTTGGCCGTGACGTGGGAGAGAAAGGACCAGGAAGAGTCGAAGTGAATACCAAGTATTTTAACAGATGGAGAACGAGAGAGTAATACGAAGTTAAGGTATATGTCGAAGGATTGAAGACGAGGTAATAAAGCAGGAGAGCCAGTAACAAGTAAGGATGATTTGGAAGGATTCAGGTGCAGTGCGTTAGATGTGGCCCAACTAGCAATTAACTGTAGATCGTGATTTATAGTCGTGACCACAGAGTCGACTTAAGACAGGTAGAAAGATGTGAGAAGAATGACGTCGTCGGCGTACATGTAAAGTTTGTAGGCGAGCGGAATAGAAGCCAGATCGGCAACAAATACACTAAATAATAGTGGACCAAGGATGAATCCTTGGGGGACGCCGGATGGAACGTTACGGGAAGAGGATATATAGAGTGGGATGAGGACTGTAGAGTAGGACCTGCTGGGATCAGTTTGTGAGGAAAGATCGTAATAAAGAGAGAGCGGATGAGGATAGGCCGTAGTGGTGAAGTTTGATAAAGAGCAGTTCGTGATTGACCGTATCGAATGCCTTAGAAAAATCCAAGACAATCAATGAGGTCAAAGAACCTGAATCAAATCCGCGCAAAACTATATAGGTAGACCAAATGCAGATTTCAAATTTCAATTAAATTTGAAAAGAATCGAAACTAAAAGAACACATTTAAATATTAACAATTTTCTATCCTATTTTGTAGATACGCATTTATTTTTATTACACATAAGTTCATACAATATATATTGTATAAATTTCTAACGTCTTATTCTCCAATCTTCATGGTCCATGAAAAAATTCTCTTTTAAAAATTTTATCTAAATACAGAGTGCTTGATAAAAAGTATATAAAGAATAATATTTTTATTAGATTTGAAAAACTTCTTTTTTAGAAAAATCATTTTATTATTATTACTTTTTATCAAACTTACTCTACTTGTCAATTATTATCTTTTTATTTATTCTTCCGAGTTTTATCCTATGCGATTAATATATTTCGTAATTAATATTCTAATAAAACAAATGTCAACATTGTTCTATTTTATAAGCTCTGTGTGTACGTAAATAAATTCGACAAAAAGATTCCACATATTCCAGGATTAAGTATTTTAGCATTAATCTCTTCTAGTCCATCCACTTTAAGGCAATAGATCTGCGAGGTATTATCTTTATCTGTGATACTATCGTCTTCTCAACTTCAATATTTGTAAAATATTTGTATG